>CAKOGF010000136.1:0-17313 GCA_933228935.1 Pemphredon lugubris
GTCGAGTCGAGTCGAGTCGATAGTCGAGTCGAGTCGAGTCGATAGTCGAGTCGAGTCGAGTCGAGTCGGGTCGATAGTCGAGTCGATAGTCGAGTCGATAGTCGAGTCGATAGTCGAGTCGATAGTCGAGTCGATAGTCGAGTCGATAGTCGAGTCGATAGTCGAGTCGATAGTCGAGTCGATAGTCGAGTCGATAGTCGAGTCGATAGTCGAGTCGATAGTCGAGTCGATAGTCGAGTCGAAAGTCGAGTCGATAGTCGAGTCGATAGTCGAGTCGATAGTCGAGTCGATAGTCGAGTCGAGTCGAGTCGATAGTCGAGTCGATAGTCGAGTCGATAGTCGAGTCGATAGTCGAGTCGATAGTCGAGTCGAGTCGAGTCGAGTCGATAGTCGAGTCGATAGTCGAGTCGATAGTCGAGTCGATAGTCGAGTCGATAGTCGAGTCGAGTCGATAGTCGAGTCGATAGTCGAGTCGAGTCGATAGTCGAGTCGATAGTCGAGTCGAGTCGATAGTCGAGTCGATAGTCGAGTCGAGTCGATAGTCGAGTCGAGTCGATAGTCGAGTCGATAGTCGAGTCGATAGTCGAGTCGAGTCGATAGTCGAGTCGAGTCGATAGTCGAGTCGAGTCGAGTCGATAGTCGAGTCGAGTCGAGTCGAGTCGGGTCGATAGTCGAGTCGATAGTCGAGTCGATAGTCGAGTCGATAGTCGAGTCGATAGTCGAGTCGATAGTCGAGTCGATAGTCGAGTCGATAGTCGAGTCGATAGTCGAGTCGATAGTCGAGTCGATAGTCGAGTCGATAGTCGAGTCGATAGTCGAGTCGAAAGTCGAGTCGATAGTCGAGTCGATAGTCGAGTCGATAGTCGAGTCGATAGTCGAGTCGAGTCGAGTCGATAGTCGAGTCGATAGTCGAGTCGATAGTCGAGTCGATAGTCGAGTCGATAGTCGAGTCGAGTCGAGTCGAGTCGATAGTCGAGTCGATAGTCGAGTCGATAGTCGAGTCGATAGTCGAGTCGATAGTCGATAGTCGAATCGATAGTCGAGTCGATAGTCGAGTCGATAGTCGAGTCGATAGTCGAGTCGATAGTCGAGTCGATAGTCGAGTCGATAGTCGATAGTCGATAGTCGATAGTCGATAGTCGATAGTCGATAGTCGATAGTCGATAGTCGATAGTGGATAGTCGATAGTCGATAGTCGATAGTCGATAGTCGATAGTCGATAGTCGATAGTCGATAGTCGATAGTCGATAGTCGATAGTCGATAGTCGATAGTCGATAGTCGATAGTCGATAGTCGATAGTCGATAGTCGATAGTCGATAGTCGATAGTCGATAGTCGATAGTCGATAGTCGATAGTCGATGGTCGATAGTCGATGGTCGATGGTCGATGGTCGATGGTCGATGGTCGATGGTCGATGGTCGATGGTCGATGGTCGATGGTCGATGGTCGATGGTCGATAGTCGATAGTCGATAGTCGATAGTCGATAGTCGATAGTCGATAGTCGATAGTCGATAGTCGATAGTCGATAGTCGATAGTCGATAGTCGATAGTCGATAGTCGATAGTCGATAGTCTATAGTCGAGTCGATAGTCGATAGTCGATAGTGGATAGTCGATAGTCGAGTCGATAGTCGAGTCGAGTCGATAGTCGAGTCGAGTCGATAGTCGAGTCGAGTCGATAGTCGAGTCGAGTCGATAGTCGAGTCGATAGTCGAGTCGATAGTCGAGTCGAGTCGATAGTCGAGTCGATAGTCGAGTCGAGTCGATAGTCGAGTCGATAGTCGAGTCGAGTCGATAGTCGAGTCGATAGTCGAGTCGAGTCGATAGTCGAGTCGAGTCGATAGTCGAGTCGATAGTCGAGTCGATAGTCGAGTCGAGTCGATAGTCGAGTCGAGTCAATAGTCGAGTCGATAGTGGAGTCGAGTCGATAGTCGAGTCGATAGTCGAGTCGATAGTCGAGTCGATAGTCGAGTCGAGTCGAGTCGATAGTCGAGTCGATAGTCGAGTCGATAGTCGAGTCGATAGTCGAGTCGATAGTCGAGTCGAGTCGATAGTCGAGTCGATAGTCGAGTCGATAGTCGAGTCGATAGTCGATAGTCGAATCGATAGTCGAGTCGATAGTCGAGTCGATAGTCGAGTCGATAGTCGAGTCGATAGTCGAGTCGATAGTCGAGTCGATAGTCGAGTCGATAGTCGAGTCGATAGTCGAGTCGATAGTCGAGTCGATAGTCGAGTCGATAGTCGAGTCGATAGTCGAGTCGATAGTCGAGTCGATAGTCGAGTCGAAAGTCGAGTCGATAGTCGAGTCGATAGTCGAGTCGATAGTCGAGTCGATAGTCGAGTCGAGTCGAGTCGATAGTCGAGTCGATAGTCCAGTCGAGTCGAGTCGATAGTCGAGTCGAGTCGAGTCGATAGTCGAGTCGATAGTCGAGTCGAGTCGAGTCGATAGTCGAGTCGAGTCGAGTCGATAGTCGATTCGATAGTCCAGTCGAGTCGAGTCGATAGTCGAGTCGAGTCGATAGTCGAGTCGAGTCGAGTCGATAGTCGAGTCCAGTCGAGTCGAGTCGATAGTCGAGTCGAGTCGGGTCGATAGTCGAGTCGATAGTCGAGTCGATAGTCGAGTCGATAGTCGAGTCGATAGTCCAGTCGAGTCGAGTCGATAGTCGAGTCGAGTCGAGTCGATAGTCGAGTCGATAGTCGAGTCGATAGTCGAGTCGAGTCGAGTCGATAGTCGAGTCGAGTCGAGTCGATAGTCGAGTCGAGTCGAGTCGATAGTCGAGTCGATAGTCCAGTCGAGTCGAGTCGATAGTCGAGTCGAGTAGATAGTCGAGTCCAGTCGAGTCGAGTCGATAGTCGAGTCGAGTCGGGTCGATAGTCGAGTCGATAGTCGAGTCGATAGTCGAGTCGATAGTCGAGTCGATAGTCGAGTCGATAGTCGAGTCGAGTCGAGTCGATAGTAGAGTCGATAGTCGAGTCAATAGTCGAGTCGATAGTCGAGTCGATAGTCGAGTCGAGTCGAGTCGATAGTCGAGTCGATAGTCGAGTCTATAGTCGAGTCGATAGTCGAGTCGATAGTCGAGTCGATAGTCGAGTCGATAGTCGAGTCGAGTCGAGTCGATAGTCGAGTCGATAGTCGAGTCGATAGTCGAGTCGATAGTCGAGTCGATAGTCGAGTCGAGTCGAGTCGATAGTCGAGTCGATAGTCGAGTCGAGTCGAGTCGATAGTCGAGTCGATAGTCGAGTCGAGTCGAGTCGATAGTCGAGTCGAGTCGAGTCGATAGTCGAGTCGAGTCGAGTCGAGTCGATAGTCGAGTCGAGTCGGGTCGATAGTCGAGTCGATAGTCGAGTCGATAGTCGAGTCGATAGTCGAGTCGATAGTCGAGTCGATAGTCGAGTCGATAGTCGAGTCGATAGTCGAGTCGATAGTCGAGTCGATAGTCGAGTCGATAGTCGAGTCGATAGTCGAGTCGATAGTCGAGTCGATAGTCGAGTCGATAGTCGAGTCGATAGTCGAGTCGATAGTCGAGTCGATAGTCGAGTCGATAGTCGAGTCGATAGTCGAGTCGATAGTCGAGTCGATAGTCGAGTCGATAGTCGAGTCGATAGTCGAGTCGATAGTCGAGTCGAGTCGAGTCGATAGTCGAGTCGATAGTCGAGTCGAGTCGAGTCGATAGTCGAGTCGAGTCGAGTCGATAGTCGAGTCGATTGTCGAGTCGATAGTCGAGTCGATAGTCGAGTCGATAGTCGAGTCGATAGTCGAGTCGATAGTCGAGTCGATAGTCGAGTCGATAGTCGAGTCGATAGTCGAGTCGATAGTCGATAGTCGATAGTCGATAGTCGATAGTCGATAGTCGATAGTCGATAGTCGATAGTCGATAGTCGATAGTCGATAGTCGATAGTCGATAGTCGATAGTCGATAGTCGATAGTCGATAGTCGATAGTCGATAGTCGATAGTCGATAGTCGATAGTCGATAGTCGATAGTCGATAGTCGATAGTCGATAGTCGATAGTCGATAGTCGATAGTCGATAGTCGATAGTCGATAGTCGATAGTCGATAGTCGATAGTCGATAGTCGATAGTCGATAGTCGATAGTCGATAGTCGATAGTCGATAGTCGATAGTCGATAGTCGATAGTCGATAGTCGATAGTCGATAGTCGATAGTCGATAGTCGATAGTCGATAGTCGATAGTCGATGGTCGATGGTCGATAGTCGATGGTCGATGGTCGATGGTCGATGGTCGATGGTCGATGGTCGATGGTCGATGGTCGATGGTCGATGGTCGATGGTCGATGGTCGATGGTCGATAGTCGATAGTCGATAGTCGATAGTCGATAGTCGATAGTCGATAGTCGATAGTCGATAGTCGATAGTCGATAGTCGATAGTCGATAGTCGATAGTCGATAGTCGATAGTCGATAGTCGATAGTCGATAGTCTATAGTCGAGTCGATAGTCGATAGTCGATAGTGGATAGTCGATAGTCGAGTCGATAGTCGAGTCGAGTCGATAGTCGAGTCGAGTCGAGTCGATAGTCGAGTCGAGTCGATAGTCGAGTCGATAGTCGAGTCGATAGTCGAGTCGAGTCGATAGTCGAGTCGATAGTCGAGTCGAGTCGATAGTCGAGTCGATAGTCGAGTCGAGTCGATAGTCGAGTCGATAGTCGAGTCGAGTCGATAGTCGAGTCGAGTCGATAGTCGAGTCGATAGTCGAGTCGATAGTCGAGTCGAGTCGATAGTCGAGTCGAGTCAATAGTCGAGTCGAGTCGAGTCGATAGTCGAGTCGAGTCGAGTCGATAGTCGAGTCGAGTCGAGTCGAGTCGGGTCGATAGTCGAGTCGATAGTCGAGTCGATAGTCGAGTCGATAGTCGAGTCGATAGTCGAGTCGATAGTCGAGTCGATAGTCGAGTCGATAGTCGAGTCGATAGTCGAGTCGATAGTCGAGTCGATAGTCGAGTCGATAGTCGAGTCGATAGTCGAGTCGAAAGTCGAGTCGATAGTCGAGTCGATAGTCGAGTCGATAGTCGAGTCGATAGTCGAGTCGAGTCGAGTCGATAGTCGAGTCGATAGTCGAGTCGATAGTCGAGTCGATAGTCGAGTCGATAGTCGAGTCGATAGTCGAGTCGAGTCGAGTCGAGTCGATAGTCGAGTCGATAGTCGAGTCGATAGTCGAGTCGATAGTCGAGTCGATAGTCGAGTCGAGTCGATAGTCGAGTCGATAGTCGAGTCGAGTCGATAGTCGAGTCGATAGTCGAGTCGAGTCGATAGTCGAGTCGATAGTCGAGTCGAGTCGATAGTCGAGTCGAGTCGATAGTCGAGTCGATAGTCGAGTCGATAGTCGAGTCGAGTCGATAGTCGAGTCGAGTCGATAGTCGAGTCGAGTCGAGTCGATAGTCGAGTCGAGTCGAGTCGAGTCGGGTCGATAGTCGAGTCGATAGTCGAGTCGATAGTCGAGTCGATAGTCGAGTCGATAGTCGAGTCGATAGTCGAGTCGATAGTCGAGTCGATAGTCGAGTCGATAGTCGAGTCGATAGTCGAGTCGATAGTCGAGTCGATAGTCGAGTCGATAGTCGAGTCGAAAGTCGAGTCGATAGTCGAGTCGATAGTCGAGTCGATAGTCGAGTCGATAGTCGAGTCGAGTCGAGTCGATAGTCGAGTCGATAGTCGAGTCGATAGTCGAGTCGATAGTCGAGTCGATAGTCGAGTCGAGTCGAGTCGAGTCGATAGTCGAGTCGATAGTCGAGTCGATAGTCGAGTCGATAGTCGAGTCGATAGTCGATAGTCGAATCGATAGTCGAGTCGATAGTCGAGTCGATAGTCGAGTCGATAGTCGAGTCGATAGTCGAGTCGATAGTCGAGTCGATAGTCGATAGTCGATAGTCGATAGTCGATAGTCGATAGTCGATAGTCGATAGTCGATAGTGGATAGTCGATAGTCGATAGTCGATAGTCGATAGTCGATAGTCGATAGTCGATAGTCGATAGTCGATAGTCGATAGTCGATAGTCGATAGTCGATAGTCGATAGTCGATAGTCGATAGTCGATAGTCGATAGTCGATAGTCGATAGTCGATAGTCGATAGTCGATAGTCGATAGTCGATAGTCGATGGTCGATAGTCGATGGTCGATGGTCGATGGTCGATGGTCGATGGTCGATGGTCGATGGTCGATGGTCGATGGTCGATGGTCGATGGTCGATGGTCGATAGTCGATAGTCGATAGTCGATAGTCGATAGTCGATAGTCGATAGTCGATAGTCGATAGTCGATAGTCGATAGTCGATAGTCGATAGTCGATAGTCGATAGTCGATAGTCGATAGTCGATAGTCTATAGTCGAGTCGATAGTCGATAGTCGATAGTGGATAGTCGATAGTCGAGTCGATAGTCGAGTCGAGTCGATAGTCGAGTCGAGTCGATAGTCGAGTCGAGTCGATAGTCGAGTCGATAGTCGAGTCGATAGTCGAGTCGAGTCGATAGTCGAGTCGATAGTCGAGTCGAGTCGATAGTCGAGTCGATAGTCGAGTCGAGTCGATAGTCGAGTCGATAGTCGAGTCGAGTCGATAGTCGAGTCGAGTCGATAGTCGAGTCGATAGTCGAGTCGATAGTCGAGTCGAGTCGATAGTCGAGTCGAGTCAATAGTCGAGTCGATAGTGGAGTCGAGTCGATAGTCGAGTCGATAGTCGAGTCGATAGTCGAGTCGATAGTCGAGTCGAGTCGAGTCGATAGTCGAGTCGATAGTCGAGTCGATAGTCGAGTCGATAGTCGAGTCGAGTCGATAGTCGAGTCGATAGTCGAGTCGATAGTCGAGTCGATAGTCGATAGTCGAATCGATAGTCGAGTCGATAGTCGAGTCGATAGTCGAGTCGATAGTCGAGTCGATAGTCGAGTCGATAGTCGAGTCGATAGTCGAGTCGATAGTCGAGTCGATAGTCGAGTCGATAGTCGAGTCGATAGTCGAGTCGATAGTCGAGTCGATAGTCGAGTCGATAGTCGAGTCGATAGTCGAGTCGAAAGTCGAGTCGATAGTCGAGTCGATAGTCGAGTCGATAGTCGAGTCGATAGTCGAGTCGAGTCGAGTCGATAGTCGAGTCGATAGTCCAGTCGAGTCGAGTCGATAGTCGAGTCGAGTCGAGTCGATAGTCGAGTCGATAGTCGAGTCGAGTCGAGTCGATAGTCGAGTCGAGTCGAGTCGATAGTCGATTCGATAGTCCAGTCGAGTCGAGTCGATAGTCGAGTCGAGTCGATAGTCGAGTCGAGTCGAGTCGATAGTCGAGTCCAGTCGAGTCGAGTCGATAGTCGAGTCGAGTCGGGTCGATAGTCGAGTCGATAGTCGAGTCGATAGTCGAGTCGATAGTCGAGTCGATAGTCCAGTCGAGTCGAGTCGATAGTCGAGTCGAGTCGAGTCGATAGTCGAGTCGATAGTCGAGTCGATAGTCGAGTCGAGTCGAGTCGATAGTCGAGTCGAGTCGAGTCGATAGTCGAGTCGAGTCGAGTCGATAGTCGAGTCGATAGTCCAGTCGAGTCGAGTCGATAGTCGAGTCGAGTCGATAGTCGAGTCCAGTCGAGTCGAGTCGATAGTCGAGTCGAGTCGGGTCGATAGTCGAGTCGATAGTCGAGTCGATAGTCGAGTCGATAGTCGAGTCGATAGTCGAGTCGATAGTCGAGTCGAGTCGAGTCGATAGTCGAGTCGATAGTCGAGTCGATAGTCGAGTCGATAGTCGAGTCGATAGTCGAGTCGAGTCGGGTCGATAGTCGAGTCGATAGTCGAGTCTATAGTCGAGTCGATAGTCGAGTCGATAGTCGAGTCGATAGTCGAGTCGATAGTCGAGTCGAGTCGAGTCGATAGTCGAGTCGATAGTCGAGTCGATAGTCGAGTCGATAGTCGAGTCGATAGTCGAGTCGAGTCGAGTCGATAGTCGAGTCGATAGTCGAGTCGAGTCGAGTCGATAGTCGAGTCGATAGTCGAGTCGAGTCGAGTCGATAGTCGAGTCGAGTCGAGTCGATAGTCGAGTCGAGTCGAGTCGAGTCGATAGTCGAGTCGAGTCGGGTCGATAGTCGAGTCGATAGTCGAGTCGATAGTCGAGTCGATAGTCGAGTCGATAGTCGAGTCGATAGTCGAGTCGATAGTCGAGTCGATAGTCGAGTCGATAGTCGAGTCGATAGTCGAGTCGATAGTCGAGTCGATAGTCGAGTCGATAGTCGAGTCGATAGTCGAGTCGATAGTCGAGTCGATAGTCGAGTCGATAGTCGAGTCGATAGTCGAGTCGATAGTCGAGTCGATAGTCGAGTCGATAGTCGAGTCGATAGTCGAGTCGATAGTCGAGTCGATAGTCGAGTCGATAGTCGAGTCGATAGTCGAGTCGATAGTCGAGTCGATAGTCGAGTCGATAGTCGAGTCGATAGTCGAGTCGATAGTCGAGTCGATAGTCGAGTCGATAGTCGAGTCGATAGTCGAGTCGATAGTCGAGTCGATAGTCGAGTCGATAGTCGAGTCGATAGTCGAGTCGATAGTCGAGTCGATAGTCGAGTCGATAGTCGAGTCGATAGTCGAGTCGATAGTCGAGTCGATAGTCGAGTCGATAGTCGAGTCGATAGTCGAGTCGATAGTCGAGTCGATAGTCGAGTCGATAGTCGAGTCGATAGTCGAGTCGATAGTCGAGTCGATAGTCGAGTCGATAGTCGAGTCGATAGTCGAGTCGATAGTCGAGTCGATAGTCGAGTCGATAGTCGAGTCGATAGTCGAGTCGATAGTCGAGTCGATAGTCGAGTCGATAGTCGAGTCGATAGTCGAGTCGATAGTCGAGTCGATAGTCGAGTCGATAGTCGAGTCGATAGTCGAGTCGATAGTCGAGTCGATAGTCGAGTCGATAGTCGAGTCGATAGTCGAGTCGATAGTCGAGTCGATAGTCGAGTCGATAGTCGAGTCGATAGTCGAGTCGATAGTCGAGTCGATAGTCGAGTCGATAGTCGAGTCGATAGTCGAGTCGATAGTCGAGTCGATAGTCGAGTCGATAGTCGAGTCGATAGTCGAGTCGATAGTCGAGTCGATAGTCGAGTCGATAGTCGAGTCGATAGTCGAGTCGATAGTCGAGTCGATAGTCGAGTCGATAGTCGAGTCGATAGTCGAGTCGATAGTCGAGTCGATAGTCGAGTCGATAGTCGAGTCGAGTCGAGTCGATAGTCGAGTCGATAGTCGAGTCGATAGTCGAGTCGATAGTCGAGTCGATAGTCGAGTCGAGTCGAGTCGATAGTCGAGTCGATAGTCGAGTCGAGTCGAGTCGATAGTCGAGTCGAGTCGAGTCGATAGTCGAGTCGAGTCGAGTCGAGTCGGGTCGATAGTCGAGTCGATAGTCGAGTCGATAGTCGAGTCGATAGTCGAGTCGATAGTCGAGTCGATAGTCGAGTCGATAGTCGAGTCGATAGTCGAGTCGATAGTCGAGTCGATAGTCGAGTCGATAGTCGAGTCGATAGTCGAGTCGATAGTCGAGTCGATAGTCGAGTCGATAGTCGAGTCGATAGTCGAGTCGAAAGTCGAGTCGATAGTCGAGTCGATAGTCGAGTCGATAGTCGAGTCGATAGTCGAGTCGAGTCGAGTCGATAGTCGAGTCGATAGTCCAGTCGAGTCGAGTCGATAGTCGAGTCGAGTCGAGTCGATAGTCGAGTCGATAGTCGAGTCGAGTCGAGTCGATAGTCGAGTCGAGTCGAGTCGATAGTCGATTCGATAGTCCAGTCGAGTCGAGTCGATAGTCGAGTCGAGTCGATAGTCGAGTCGAGTCGAGTCGATAGTCGAGTCCAGTCGAGTCGAGTCGATAGTCGAGTCGAGTCGGGTCGATAGTCGAGTCGATAGTCGAGTCGATAGTCGAGTCGATAGTCGAGTCGATAGTCGAGTCGATAGTCGAGTCGATAGTCGAGTCGAGTCGATAGTCGAGTCGATAGTCGAGTCGATAGTCGAGTCGATAGTCGAGTCGATAGTCGAGTCGAGTCGAGTCGATAGTCGAGTCGATAGTCGAGTCGATAGTCGAGTCGATAGTCGAGTCGATAGTCGAGTCGAGTCGAGTCGATAGTCGAGTCGAGTCGAGTCGAGTCGATAGTCGAGTCGATAGTCGAGTCGATAGTCGAGTCGATAGTCGAGTCGATAGTCGAGTCGATAGTCGAGTCGATAGTCGAGTCGATAGTCGAGTCGATAGTCGAGTCGATAGTCGAGTCGAGTCGAGTCGATAGTCGAGTCGAGTCGAGTCGATAGTCGAGTCGAGTCGAGTCGAGTCGATAGTCGAGTCGAGTCGGGTCGATAGTCGAGTCGATAGTCGAGTCGATAGTCGATTCGATAGTCGAGTCGAGAGTCGAGTCGATAGTCGAGTCGATAGTCGAGTCGAGTCGAGTCGAGTCGATAGTCGAGTCGATAGTCGAGTCGATAGTCGAGTCGATAGTCGAGTCGATAGTCGAGTCGATAGTCGAGTCGAGTCGAGTCGATAGTCGAGTCGATAGTCGAGTCGAGTCGAGTCGATAGTCGAGTCGAGTCGAGTCGATAGTCGAGTCGAGTCGAGTCGAGTCGATAGTCGAGTCGATAGTCGAGTCGATAGTCGAGTCGATAGTCGAGTCGATAGTCGAGTCGATAGTCGAGTCGATAGTCGAGTCGATAGTCGAGTCGATAGTCGAGTCGATAGTCGAGTCGATAGTCGAGTCGATAGTCGAGTCGATAGTCGAGTCGATAGTCGAGTCGATAGTCGAGTCGATAGTCGAGTCGATAGTCGATAGTCGAGTCGATAGTCGAGTCGAGTCGAGTCGATAGTCGAGTCCAGTCGAGTCGAGTCGATAGTCGAGTCGAGTCGGGTCGATAGTCGAGTCGATAGTCGAGTCGATAGTCGAGTCGATAGTCGAGTCGATAGTCGAGTCGATAGTCGAGTCGAGTCGAGTCGATAGTCGAGTCGATAGTCGAGTCGATAGTCGAGTCGAGTCGAGTCGATAGTCGAGTCGATAGTCGAGTCGAGTCGAGTCGATAGTCGAGTCGATAGTCGAGTCGAGTCGAGTCGATAGTCGAGTCGAGTCGAGTCGATAGTCGAGTCGAGTCGAGTCGAGTCGGGTCGATAGTCGAGTCGATAGTCGAGTCGATAGTCGAGTCGATAGTCGAGTCGATAGTCGAGTCGATAGTCGAGTCGATAGTCGAGTCGATAGTCGAGTCGATAGTCGAGTCGATAGTCGAGTCGATAGTCGAGTCGATAGTCGAGTCGATAGTCGATAGTCGATAGTCGATAGTCGATAGTCGATAGTCGATAGTCGATAGTCGATAGTCGATAGTCGATAGTCGATAGTCGATAGTCGATAGTCGATAGTCGATAGTCGATAGTCGATAGTCGATAGTCGATAGTCGATAGTCGATAGTCGATAGTCGATAGTCGATAGTCGATAGTCGATAGTCGATAGTCGATAGTCGATAGTCGATAGTCGATAGTCGATAGTCGATAGTCGATAGTCGATAGTCGATAGTCGATAGTCGATAGTCGATAGTCGATAGTCGATAGTCGATAGTCGATAGTCGATAGTCGATAGTCGATAGTCGATAGTCGATAGTCGATAGTCGATAGTCGATAGTCGATAGTCGATAGTCGATAGTCGATAGTCGATAGTCGATAGTCGATAGTCGATAGTCGATAGTCGATAGTCGATAGTCGATAGTCGATGGTCGATAGTCGATGGTCGATGGTCGATGGTCGATGGTCGATGGTCGATGGTCGATGGTCGATGGTCGATGGTCGATGGTCGATGGTCGATGGTCGATGGTCGATGGTCGATGGTCGATGGTCGATAGTCGATAGTCGATAGTCGATAGTCGATAGTCGATAGTCGATAGTCGATAGTCGATAGTCGATAGTCGATAGTCGATAGTCGATAGTCGATAGTCGATAGTCGATAGTCGATAGTCGATAGTCGATAGTCTATAGTCGAGTCGATAGTCGATAGTCGATAGTGGATAGTCGATAGTCGAGTCGATAGTCGAGTCGAGTCGATAGTCGAGTCGAGTCGATAGTCGAGTCGAGTCGATAGTCGAGTCGATAGTCGAGTCGATAGTCGAGTCGAGTCGATAGTCGAGTCGATAGTCGAGTCGAGTCGATAGTCGAGTCGATAGTCGAGTCGAGTCGATAGTCGAGTCGATAGTCGAGTCGAGTCGATAGTCGAGTCGAGTCGATAGTCGAGTCGATAGTCGAGTCGATAGTCGAGTCGAGTCGATAGTCGAGTCGAGTCAATAGTCGAGTCGATAGTGGAGTCGAGTCGATAGTCGAGTCGATAGTCGAGTCGATAGTCGAGTCGATAGTCGAGTCGAGTCGAGTCGATAGTCGAGTCGATAGTCGAGTCGAGTCGATAGTCGAGTCGATAGTCGAGTCGAGTCGATAGTCGAGTCGATAGTCGAGTCGATAGTCGAGTCGATAGTCGATAGTCGAATCGATAGTCGAGTCGATAGTCGAGTCGATAGTTGAGTCGATAGTCGAGTCGATAGTCGAGTCGATAGTCGAGTCGATAGTCGAGTCGAGTCGATAGTCGAGTCGAGTCGATAGTCGAGTCGATAGTCGATAGTCGATAGTCGGTAGTCGATAGTCGATAGTCGATAGTCGATAGTCGATAGTCGATAGTCGATAGTCGATAGTCGATAGTCGATAGTCGATAGTCGATAGTCGATAGTCGATAGTCGATAGTCGATAGTCGATAGTCGATAGTCGATAGTCGATAGTCGATAGTCGATAGTCGATAGTCGATAGTCGATGGTCGATGGTCGATGGTCGATAGTCGATGGTCGATGGTCGATGGTCGATGGTCGATGGTCGATGGTCGATGGTCGATGGTCGATGGTCGATGGTCGATGGTCGATAGTCGATAGTCGATAGTCGATAGTCGATAGTCGATAGTCGATAGTCGATAGTCGATAGTCGATAGTCGATAGTCGATAGTCGATAGTCGATAGTCGATAGTCTATAGTCGAGTCGATAGTCGATAGTCGATAGTCGATAGTCGATAGTCGATAGTCGATAGTCGATAGTCGATAGTCGATAGTCGATAGTCGATAGTCGATAGTCGAGTCGAGTCGATAGTCGAGTCGATAGTCGAGTCGATAGTCGAGTCGAGTCGATAGTCGAGTCGATAGTCGAGTCGAGTCGATAGTCGAGTCGATAGTCGAGTCGAGTCGATAGTCGAGTCGATAGTCGAGTCGAGTCGATAGTCGAGTCGAGTCGATAGTCGAGTCGATAGTCGAGTCGATAGTCGAGTCGAGTCGATAGTCGAGTCGAGTCAATAGTCGAGTCGATAGTGGAGTCGAGTCGATAGTCGAGTCGATAGTCGAGTCGATAGTCGAGTCGATAGTCGAGTCGAGTCGAGTCGATAGTCGAGTCGATAGTCGAGTCGAGTCGATAGTCGAGTCGATAGTCGAGTCGAGTCGATAGTCGAGTCGATAGTCGAGTCGATAGTCGAGTCGATAGTCGATAGTCGAATCGATAGTCGAGTCGATAGTCGAGTCGATAGTTGAGTCGATAGTCGAGTCGATAGTCGAGTCGATAGTCGAGTCGATAGTCGAGTCGAGTCGATAGTCGAGTCGAGTCGATAGTCGAGTCGATAGTCGATAGTCGATAGTCGGTAGTCGATAGTCGATAGTCGATAGTCGATAGTCGATAGTCGATAGTCGATAGTCGATAGTCGATAGTCGATAGTCGATAGTCGATAGTCGATAGTCGATAGTCGATAGTCGATAGTCGATAGTCGATAGTCGATAGTCGATAGTCGATAGTCGATAGTCGATAGTCGATAGTCGATAGTCGATAGTCGATAGTCGATAGTCGATAGTCGATAGTCGATAGTCGATAGTCGATAGTCGATAGTCGATAGTCGATAGTCGATAGTCGATAGTCGATAGTCTATAGTCGAGTCGATAGTCGATAGTCGATAGTCGATAGTCGATAGTCGATAGTCGATAGTCGATAGTCGATAGTCGATAGTCGATAGTCGATAGTCGATAGTCGATAGTCGAGTCGAGTCGATAGTCGAGTCGATAGTCGAGTCGATAGTCGAGTCGAGTCGATAGTCGAGTCGATAGTCGAGTCGAGTCGATAGTCGAGTCGATAGTCGAGTCGAGTCGATAGTCGAGACGATAGTCGAGTCGAGTCGATAGTCGAGTCGAGTCGATAGTCGAGTCGATAGTCGAGTCGATAGTCGAGTCGAGTCGATAGTCGAGTCGAGTCAATAGTCGAGTCGATAGTGGAGTCGAGTCGATAGTCGAGTCGATAGTCGAGTCGATAGTCGAGTCGATAGTCGAGTCGAGTCGAGTCGATAGTCGAGTCGATAGTCGAGTCGAGTCGATAGTCGAGTCGATAGTCGAGTCGAGTCGATAGTCGAGTCGATAGTCGAGTCGATAGTCGAGTCGATAGTCGATAGTCGAATCGATAGTCGAGTCGATAGTCGAGTCGATAGTTGAGTCGATAGTCGAGTCGATAGTCGAGTCGATAGTCGAGTCGATAGTCGAGTCGAGTCGATAGTCGAGTCGAGTCGATAGTCGAGTCGATAGTCGATAGTCGATAGTCGGTAGTCGATAGTCGATAGTCGATAGTCGATAGTCGATAGTCGATAGTCGATAGTCGATAGTCGATAGTCGATAGTCGATAGTCGATAGTCGATAGTCGATAGTCGATAGTCGATAGTCGATAGTCGATAGTCGATAGTCGATAGTCGATAGTCGATAGTCGATAGTCGATAGTCGATAGTCGATAGTCGATAGTCGATAGTCGATAGTCGATAGTCGATAGTCGATAGTCGATAGTCGATAGTCGATAGTCGATAGTCGATAGTCGATAGTCGATAGTCGATAGTCGATAGTCGATAGTCGATAGTCGATAGTCGATAGTCGATAGTCGATAGTCGATAGTCGATAGTCGATAGTCGATAGTCGATAGTCGATAGTCGATAGTCGATAGTCGATAGTCGATAGTCGATAGTCGATAGTCGATAGTCGATAGTCGATAGTCGATAGTCGATAGTCGATAGTCGATAGTCGATAGTCGATAGTCGATAGTCGATAGTCGAGTCGATAGTCGAGTCGATAGTCGAGTCGAGTCGATAGTCGAGTCGATAGTCGAGTCGAGTCGATAGTCGAGTCGATAGTCGAGTCGAGTCGATAGTCGAGTCGATAGTCGAGTCGAGTCGATAGTCGAGTCGAGTCGATAGTCGAGTCGATAGTCGAGTCGATAGTCGAGTCGAGTCGATAGTCGAGTCGAGTCAATAGTCGAGTCGATAGTGGAGTCGAGTCGATAGTCGAGTCGATAGTCGAGTCGATAGTCGAGTCGATAGTCGAGTCGATAGTCGAGTCGAGTCGAGTCGATAGTCGAGTCGATAGTCGAGTCGAGTCGATAGTCGAGTCGATAGTCGAGTCGATAGTCGAGTCGATAGTCGAGTCGAGTCGAGTCGATAGTCGAGTCGATAGTCGAGTCGAGTCGATAGTCGAGTCGATAGTCGAGTCGATAGTCGAGTCGAGTCGATAGTCGAGTCGATAGTCGAGTCGATAGTCGAGTCGATAGTCGATAGTCGAATCGATAGTCGAGTCGATAGTCGAGTCGATAGTTGAGTCGATAGTCGAGTCGATAGTCGAGTCGATAGTCGAGTCGATAGTCGAGTCGAGTCGATAGTCGAGTCGAGTCGATAGTCGAGTCGATAGTCGATAGTCGATAGTCGGTAGTCGATAGTCGATAGTCGATAGTCGATAGTCGATAGTCGATAGTCGATAGTCGATAGTCGATAGTCGATAGTCGATAGTCGATAGTCGATAGTCGATAGTCGATAGTCGATAGTCGATAGTCGATAGTCGATAGTCGATAGTCGATAGTCGATAGTCGATAGTCGATAGTCGATAGTCGATAGTCGATAGTCGATAGTCGATAGTCGATAGTCGATAGTCGATAGTCGATAGTCGATAGTCGATAGTCGATAGTCGATAGTCGATAGTCGATAGTCGATAGTCGATAGTCGATAGTCGATAGTCGATAGTCGATAGTCGATAGTCGATAGTCGATAGTCGATAGTCGATAGTCGATAGTCGATAGTCGATAGTCGATAGTCGATAGTCGATAGTCGATAGTCGATAGTCGATAGTCGATAGTCGATAGTCGATAGTCGATAGTCGATAGTCGATAGTCGATAGTCGATAGTCGATAGTCGATAGTCGATAGTCGATAGTCGATAGTCGATAGTCGATAGTCGATAGTCGATAGTCGATAGTCGATAGTCGATAGTCGATAGTCGATAGTCGATAGTCGATAGTCGATAGTCGATAGTCGATAGTCGATAGTCGATAGTCGATAGTCGATAGTCGATAGTCGATAGTCGATAGTCGATAGTCGATAGTCGATAGTCGATAGTCGATAGTCGATAGTCGATAGTCGATAGTCGATAGTCGATAGTCGATAGTCGATAGTCGATAGTCGATAGTCGATAGTCGATAGTCGATAGTCGATAGTCGATAGTCGATAGTCGATAGTCGATAGTCGATAGTCGATAGTCGATAGTCGATAGTCGATAGTCGATAGTCGATAGTCGATAGTCGATAGTCGATAGTCGATAGTCGATAGTCGATAGTCGATAGTCGATAGTCGATAGTCGATAGTCGATAGTCGATAGTCGATAGTCGATAGTCGATAGTCGATAGTCGATAGTCGATAGTCGATAGTCGATAGTCGAGTCGATAGTCGATAGTCGATAGTCGATAGTCGATAGTCGATAGTCGATAGTCGATAGTCGATAGTCGATAGTCGATAGTCGATGGTCGATAGTCGATGGTCGATGGTCGATGGTCGATGGTCGATGGTCGATGGTCGATGGTCGATGGTCGATAGTCGATAGTCGATAGTCGATAGTCGATAGTCGATAGTCGATAGTCGATAGTCGATAGTCGATAGTCGATAGTCGATAGTCGATAGTCGATGGTCGATGGTCGATAGTCGATAGTCGATAGTCGATAGTCGATAGTCGATAGTCGATAGTCGATAGTCGATAGTCGATAGTCGATAGTCGATAGTCGATAGTCGATAGTCGATAGTCGATAGTCGATAGTCGATAGTCGATGGTCGATGGTCGATGGTCGATGGTCGATGGTCGATGGTCGATGGTCGATGGTCGATGGTCGATGGTCGATGGTCGATGGTCGATGGTCGATAGTCGATAGTCGATAGTCGATAGTCGATAGTCGATAGTCGATAATCGATAGTCGATAGTCGATAGTCGATAGTCGATAGTCGATAGTCGATAGTCGATAGTCGATAGTCGATAGTCGATAGTCGATA
>CAKOGF010000137.1:0-17239 GCA_933228935.1 Pemphredon lugubris
ACTGTCTTTATTGTTTATTAGTAATTTTATAGCTATATTTGTGGCATTCAGAGAGAAAAAAGTACAGGTATCTTTGATTTTATTCCTTCCAAATGAGTATTGCTTTTTTTATGGGTTAATGGTGAGAACACCTCATTTGGGTGGATCAACTTGGTCTTTCTTGGCTTTGAGTCTTTGGTGGTTCAATTCAAGCCGCTTTTTTTCTGACTTATAACCTTGCCAGAGGGTTCACTCTACAGATTCAACATTTCCTCTATCTGAGAGATATTTTTTCAGGAAGAACGTCTTAAGAGAGTTTTTCAAGAGCACAGGAACTTTATTTCACTATTTGGGCTTATGTTGCAGAAAGGATGTCATTTTTTGTTTCTGATGGCTTCTACATAAGTGGAGGCAATTATGATATATAACCCTGTCATGTTGTTGCTTTTCTAAGTCTTGTATTAAGTAGGTATGGTTTAGTTTTAATTGCAGCATACTTGCTGGGCTTACTTTTTTGGGCTACAAGTTACTCTTGTTGGGGTTTAAAATACATTCCTGATCTTTAATGCCAGTTATTTTGACAATTGGGATATTATTTTCTTTGATTTTCTTGGCCTCACAGGTTTCTTAATCTTCTGTTGCCTCATTTATCTTTGGCTTTTCATGATAGGAGAATTTGGAAGTTAGTTTCAGTTGAGAAACATCCATGGCTTGTACATCATTAGGCTGTTTGCCATAGACAAGCTCACAAGAACTCTTTTCAGTAGCTCTGTCAACTTGATTAAAGCATACTAAGATTACAGTGTGTAGTTGTTTTAGTTAGTCTTTTGGGGCTCTAGCTGTGATTTTAGAAAGAGCTTGGGTTAATGACCCATTAAGTCTCTCTACTTAGTCATCTTCTTGTGGATAGTATGAGGTATTTATAGTATGTTTGATGCCTTTTTGTCAGAGACCCACTTGATAGGAAACAAGTTTCTAATCTTGTGAGCTAGGGCCCCCAAATTCAACCCTGCTACAACAGAGCCAATAGTAAATGTGATCATAGCAAGATGTCTGAACTGCCCTAAAAGGGTGAAACTTACCTTTAATAAGCTAAACTGTTTTAGGAGGTATTATCCTACCAGATAGAGAAGGAGATAGAAGGAAGCATTAGGTTAAAATAGGGACACCTTGGGCTCAAGAGGGGGTAAGGAGGACCGCCCATAGCTGAACTTCTTTCCCCAGTATCCAGTGTTGTATTTGAACCAACAGTGTTCCAAGGCCTCCCCAGTGTGAGCTTTGTCAGGAGAAGAATTTCACCAGTCAGTGGTGCAGGTAGGGTTCTTCAGGGAATAGATGTCTAAGAAGAGGGATAATAAGCTCCAAGATAGGAAGAGATTCCTATTCATAGTGACAAGCTAGTGTCCAGAACAGAAGTGTATTGACTTTTTAAAAGAAAGAGACTAAGAAGATAGATTTATTATTGCTATAATTAGATAGTATAAAAAATGGGGATAGTTTAAATACTATCTTAGGTCAATAAAAAAATAACAGGTTCATTGAGAAGAGGGAAAATCCATGGCTTTTTCTAGCCCAGAGGAAAAGAAGAGGAATTTTAAGAGAATAACCTATTTTTGGAATCCCACGGCTGTTACCAGCCAGAAGTATAAAATATAAACCAGCTTCTATGCTAAATTAAGCAGAAGAAGACAAAATAAAGTCCTATTGACATTCAAGTGGCTTTTAGAGGTTTTTCTTATAATTTACTTCTAATTGGCTGGAACCACTTAGTTGTAACCTCAAAATCATGAGTCTTTATATTTTATAATTTGTTTCGAAGCCTCTAGAAGCTCTTTACCAGTCAAAATAAGAAGATCTAAATAAAAAAACTACTTTAAATAGACTTCCTGAAATTTTAACATTTGCCATTGTTGCAGGAGGGTCCCAGGTTTAATTCCAGACTCCAAGCTGACTTTCAAAGTCACCTTTTAACGTTTTACGTTTTTTCTGTTCTGTGCATTATTTCCTAACATATTAAAATAAAGAGAGTCAAGAGATGAATACCTGACACTTGCTTAGAGAGATGGAAATTGGTATCATCTGTAGTTAGATCCTTTTCTTCATCATTAATGAGGAGTTCAGGAATTTCAAACTTGCTTCTTATATCTTTTCCAATAAATCTTTTAAAATTATTATCTGTATGATATCTAACTGCTTGTGCAACTTCCCATTGAGTGACAAAATCTAGGGTAGTGATAATGTAATTTTTCATTAGATTTTACTGACATAAATCCTACTATGTTGAGTGACCTCACCTTAAAATGATCTGATGATTTATATGTAAACTAACTTGTGTAGAATAACCCTCTTTGTATATTTCTTGCATACTTCACATTGATCCAGTACCTCATGTAAATCTTAGTATAAGGTTGGTCATCATGTCTTATGTTTTAGGAATCCATAGAGATTTCAGGCTATGGTATTTCATACTTCTCAATGATAGTGTCTATTTGGTGGTGGGTTGGTACATATGGCACTGTTTGTCCTTCCAATAACTTTTTGGTGTAATGCCTCGTACACGTCTACAAAAAGGTGTTTGTTCTTGACTACTATATTGTAATTTATGTCTGTAGTGCCTGATAAAAACCCTTTGTCTTTAGTTTGAATAAAAAGAAGGGGAAAATATGGACCAAGGCTTGTTTTGCCCTGTGTAGCTCAGATATATAGATGTGATGAGGCATCAGCAATAAAAAGTTCACAGCCTGGTTTGTACTGCAATTTCATGCTAAAGCGTTCTATTAGGACCATTCTGTGTGTTTTTTGTCTGAATATATTTGCCTGAGTCCTGAGTTATGTCAAACATTTATGACCAGAAAGTGAAGTGAACTCCTCTTGGGACTATAAATAGCATCTTCATCTGAATAAGCAATGGAGTGTAACAAGTAGCTACTTATCATGTATTTAGTATCTTCACTTTCCTTCAGTGAGTCTGTATGATTTTTAGGCTACTGACAGGAAATCTCTTGAGGCTGTCTTGATACACAAGATATTACCAATGGACATATTTGAAGCGTCTGCTTCTATTTGATAGTTATTATCATATTTGGGATATTATAGAAAGGGCACTGTCATGAGCTTATCTATGAATTTTCAAAAACATATTTCATGCTGAGAATTCTAAAAAAACTTAGAATCGGGTCCTGTTATTGCAGAGAGGGGATTATAAGAACACCACATTGGGGAATAAAGGGGCATAAATAAAAATTCTCAATAAAGTCTGTAATTCAGCCTTGCCCTTGGTTGCTGGCATTTTCTGTATTGATGTAATCTTTCCAGGTTAAGGTTTATTCTCTTTGGTAGATATAATGTGTCCCAGAAATTTAAGGCTCTTGTGGAAGAACAGGAATTTAAAGGTTATAAAAAGTAGCTTATGTTGTGCTAGAATGAAAAAGATGACATTCAGATCTTTCTGGTGTTGCTCTTTATTGGGGCTGTAGATGATAATATCATATAAGTACACCAATGAGTATTTTTTAATGTGCTCTTTAAATATCTTGTTAATGAATTTAGCAAAGGTATAGTGTACATTATTCATGCCAAAGTTTAGGACAACCTACTTTTAGGATCTTCATCGTGTACAGAAATCTTTTCTTAGTATCTCTTATTTTTTAATACAAATTATATTTTGTCCTGCTGTTAGGTCAACCTTGGAGAACACCTGTGCCCCACCAAGAGTGTCAAAAAAATTTCAATGAGGATCAAGGGATATTATTTATTGATAATGACTTCATTGATAGCACAATAGATGATTGAAAGTCCTAACATGCAATGATTGTTTAGTAATAAAGAATACAGCAGTGAAAAATGGGGACTGCAAAGGTCAAATAAGGCACGTTTCTAGGGATTTCTTGAGAAAGGCTCTAAGAACATTATTTTTTAGTATCAATTAGTATATTGGTCTAGAATTTCGGATGGTATATTTCAAATATATGGAGTTTTGAATGTGCTTAGCAGGGTTTAAGAGGGACAGTGCTTCTTTGAAGATTTTTGGATAAGCACTGACCATCTTATAGCATATTTCTCTGCTTGTATTTATATTGCCTTGAAGTTAATTATTGTTGCGCTGGGAGAACCAGGGCAACTAAATTCAGCCATTGTGGTAGGGGCACAGTACACTTGTTAGAATACTAAGGTATATGAAGATAACAATAGTATCAACCAGGGTTGACGTTGGTATAGTAATAGGGGTAATCTTTATTGAGATGGCTTCTAAACATGTAGAAGCTCTTATTTTTCCTCCTCTTCTTCTCTTGTCACTTTTCTCTTTATAATCCTCTTCTTCCTTTCCTAGGCTGCTTAGCAATGTCTTCTAGGACATTATACCACACCTCAGTTCAGGCCTCTTTTCTTCTGGGTTTGTCCCACACATCCTTGTGATAGCCTCTGATTGGCTACCATCTACCTAGCACAGAGATACTCTTTCCAGCGTAGTCAGGTGATGAATTAGGATCATGGCCTTCCTTACTGATCCTGGCCCTGTCCTCTGAGTTGGTACAGAGAAGTAAACAAATGAAAATTATGTGACGTGGTGGCAATTGTATTTGAATCAATTGGTGCCTTGGCACTTTATAGAAATAATAGACAGTGGCTTGGCACTCAGTAATATTTACAAGTGACCTTGGTGCTTAGCTAGTTGATAGGCGGCACCTTGGTGCTTGGTATTATTTAGAAGTGGCACCTTGGCACTTTGTTAATTAATGAGTGACGCCTTGGCGCATAGTAATATTTTGGAGTGGCATCTTGGTGCATTTCCTATTTGTCCAAGCAGCGCCTTGGCGCTACTTGCAACAATATTGTGCCAAGTTGGCGTTAGCAAACTGTATCAGTTCTGCATTATGTTGTTTATGTTGCTATTTCATTTTAATCCAATCAGGGCCAGTAGTTATTGTGGGGTATAGAAACGCTCTTTCAGGATGCTGGTCAATAAAAGCCCAACAATTATCTTATATTTATATTTATTCCACTAAATCTTGAACATGTTTTCTTGTTTTTCATATGTTTTAGTTATGAAAACAAATATATTTTCACACAAAAGTTGATCAACTGTGCCTGGGTAAATCTGATGATTGATATCTTCTTGTTTGATAGTTAATGTTAAAGTAAACCAATCTACATGCAAATTGTATTGGTGTAAATATTCAAGGCTTAGTACAATGTTTCAATTATATATACTGATGATAGATTCTTTTACCATACACTTGAGAGTCTTCAGGCTAATGGCAAACAGGGCGGCCTCTTGGGTAACTTTGATTTGAAACTTTTCAGCTATAAACATTGTTTAATCTGCAATGAGTTATTAGTTATTCTGAACTTGTTAAAAAATTCTTGGTCTAACAAAGTAATATATGTCCCTGAGCTCATAAGGGCAAACCAAGTGTAACTATAAAAGCAAAACATATAAGATATTGGTTTATTAGGCTGATTGGAAGCCACAAAGAGGATATTTACATTTTGGGGTACTTGGATCATTTTTCATGTATTTACATCTTTAAAGAAAGTTTCTCTTGCTAAAAGTTAGATGTAGTTGAGGAGATATTAACTTGCTTAATTCTCTCCCCAGCATTTCCCTGATACTGACTGTTACTATACTGGGCTTGTTTCAT
Organism: Pemphredon lugubris; assembly: GCA_933228935.1. Lineage (NCBI taxonomy): Eukaryota > Metazoa > Arthropoda > Insecta > Hymenoptera > Crabronidae > Pemphredon > Pemphredon lugubris. The sequence continues at coordinate 5,622 of CAKOGF010000137.1, forward strand.
GCTGAACTGAGTGTGTTTTCTTTGGTGCTTGGAGGTGATAGCTTGGGTCTTTTTTGACATTGACCACCATTTTCTATGGAGAAACACAAGGATAAGTTGCCTCTCTGGCCATGAACTTCATTCAAGGTGGGTCACTCCTGCTTATTTACCTGCACGTTGTATATGGTATTGGGCATTTATTATGCCATTTATGCTTCTTGTCACAAGCTTTGGAAATTAGTGCAGTTCTTGAGATCCACATGTTTAATTACATGTGACCTGAGGGTATTGTAATAGTTTAGATTCATTAATGAGTTTTAAAAGACCATATAAGGCGGTGCTCTTTGTAAAAGATACCTGTAAATGCAGTTCAACTCCTTAACAGTCTCTATTTAGGTAAGTTTATTGACTTCTCCGGCAATAATTAGTGCAGTGTTTTTTAGCACAAAGAAAGCAAAAAAGTCTGTCTTGAAGTTTTCTCATGTCTTTTTAGTACTGGATTTGTATCACTGATCATATCAGGTACCTCTATTTTTGAGTTGATTTTATAGAGTCCTCTGAAATCCAGAAATTTTCTGGCCACTGCATTTACGTAAATTTGATTTGTGTTGACTGCATCTAGACAGCAGCGTTTTCATTATTCACACTGATGAAGTGTTCTGTGGAAGAGCTTCAAAGGCATTGAGAAATGTGATAAAGCATTTGGTTTTGATTGATTTTCTTTGTGAGTTGTGTTGATAATGTGAGTGTCTGAAAGAACCCTTGGCCAAATTGTGTATTGAATTTTTCTAGGGGTACAGTCATTACTTGGTATACAGCATGTCTTTCAGAGATTGTGGTGCTTGTGATATAGGGTATTCAGTCTGTGAGAATACTAGACATAAATTTTTATTTTATATGTTGTTTTCAGCATTTATAGTGTGTTCTGGAAGTTTGGCTCACAAAAAAGATAGGATAGAGTACCTACCTGTGATACCTATGTTATAACTATTTTATTTTACATATTTAAAAAGTTGGGAAAAGAATGTTAAATCATATAATGTCTTTATTGAAGAGAAAAGAAATAAATATTTATTGCTGTGAAGTTCATGGAGGAGAAGAGTCCTATTATATGTGGTATTTCTTCTTTAAAATAAATTTTGTCTGTTTATGGCTTAATGATGAGAGTACCCTATTTGGGTGGCTCAACTTGGTCTGTTCTGGCATCGAGTCTTTGGTGGGATGGGCTGAGTAGGGGATCTTTGCTTCTGACTCAGAATATTAATGGGTTTTAGCTGCAGTTTCAATATTATACATAATTTAATAGATTTTTTACAGTATATTTCTTGTAATCACATTATAAACAACAAAATAAATGGCTTTTGGGGTCCCACTTCTCATGTAGTCCCTCTGAAATCTTGTGAAAGGAAAAAAGTGGGATGATATAAAGCCACATCAAGGTGGTGGGAAATAAAAACCCTAATTCACAAAAATTGATGATTAATAATCAATAAGGAATAGTATTATTTTAGTAAGGTTTTCAAAGAAAGGGTTAGAATTAAGCAGCAACACAGGAAACAACCAAATAAAACTAATATAAAAGGCTTGAGAAGAAATCAGGTTGTTTTAAGAGTAAAACTCATGGGATTTCAAGATGGCAACTGTCAGAATTAACTCATACAGTAAGGAAAACTCTCCATGTGACCACACAGCAGTCACTTGGTCAAAATTGGTTAATAAAATCCCTCATATATTTAATTTGTTTAGGACAATATTATAATTGATATTTTCTTCTTTCCTGGGTGGATAAGGTGAAGAGGATATCACTTATAAAGGCATATAATATTTAAGGGACTGGTTGACCTAGGTGGTCAAAGGAGCCACCAAGGTGGTGAGCTCTAGGAAAGTACCTAGGAATTAATTATCAGGTGCTGATTAAAGGTACTGGTTAACTGTTTTAGAGGTTCAAAACAGTGGGATTTGGTGCCTCCAGGTTGTTAATTTAACCAGGAAGGTTTTGTTAACGGGTACATGGCTATAATTGACAGGAAGTCAATTATAGAGTACAAATTATTGGCTTGACTGTGTCAAGATCAAGACAAAGGTGTCTTGATTAGGTGGATCACTTGGTTTCTAGGTGGAACTAAGAATAGGGATCCTGAGATAAAGATATCTCATCAGGTTGCTATATTTGGAGTGGCAAACACTTCAAATACAGTTGAACAATGTCCCATGAATTAAATCATGTGATTCAAGGGATTAACAAGGTCAGTTCTTAGAGAATAAGAATATGGTGGTCTTTATGGGTTAATTCTGATTAGTTGAAGCAGTATGTCACCATTCAAGGTTGGAAATAAGGAATGGATTTCCCAGGAAGAGGTTTTCAGCAAAGGAAGTACCAGAGGCTGAGATAAAAATATGGAAAAAATGCTTAATAATATATATATTGTAACATCAGAGGTTGCTTTCCCCTTATCTTTATTTTGAATTTATGAATTCTTCTTTTAATTGGTACAAAGCAAAGTCCAACCTGTCTAAGGTCAAAGTTAGTGGTCTCTAAAAAGAGATCCTATCCTCATTGTTGGAGGAGCCGTGGGGTTCTCTTGAGGTGGCTCAAACTTTGCCAGAGGAGTTGTTGGGTGATGTAAAAGATTCATACAGGGAATTGTTCAAGTATTTCTTTATCATATCAGGGACTCCATCACTAGGAAATTGGGTATTTGCATGAGATGCTCATAACCTGGTTTTGGTCTTTGATGAGATACTTGGTTGGTTGAAGGTTACCTTAGAGCAAGAGCAGGAAAGCAGTGATTGGAAAGAAGAGGAAGCCATGAAGTTAGTTACAAAGTTAAAGGAGGATTTACTAAAGTTCTCTAACAAGAATCTGGAGCTAAATCAGTGTATTGCCTGGTTAGAGACAGAGCTTGCCAAAGCTCAACTACAACACATGGAAACTGGAAAGAGTCAGGCTGGGTATGGTGAAGCAAGTCAGCAGACCCCCATCCCTCCACACTCCATGTTGAAAAATTTAAAAAACTGTTTTGTTATTTTTATTATTAAAATATTGTTTTTGTGGCTTAAATAATTGACCTTGATGATAAAAGTTATAGTTAACTTTTATTTTGAGCTTTTAAGTGAAATATTACAAAATAAAGCCAATTTTTTTAAATTTTTGGCATGGAAAATGTTTCTTGCTGTATGAGTTGATTTTGGAGGTTGCCTTCAAGATTAGAGACTTCTCAATGTAGGGAATCCAAGCCTGGTACTTTTGACCCTGTTGTGGCGGAGGGGCTGGAGTGAAGACAGGCAAGGCCCACCAGATGATAGGTCCTAACTTTACCAAGTAGAAGACAGCTTTGAAAACCATAGCCCAGAGTCTAGCTACTGTTAGGGCATAGTTAATCAGCCCTGTAAGTACCAGGTAAAAGCACTTTAAGGAATTCATTGCTCTGGTCAGTGAAGTTGGAGTTGGAGATAGGTGGTGTGGTGACTGTGGTTTTGGGTGTCAGAGCTGGCTTCATAGGAACCAGGTTGGTAGAGGAGTTGCTGTACTTTTTTTAAATATGATGGGACATATGGTGGTATTCTTTTTGTCATGGACCAGATGCTGTGGTTTTACTGTTGCTTCTGGTCTAAATTATCAAAGAAAATCTTTCAAAACCACGGTTTGTGGTTTGAATTGGGTGGATATTCAGTGAAATGCACTGGGCTAATGTCAGGAATATTCCTGACAATATCCAAATTTTTACTCTCATCCCAACTTAGAGAAAAATGGGGAGTTCTGAACTCATTTTTTCTCAGTGCAAGCAAGTATTTCCATCTATATCCCAGGGGAAGAAACCAAATTCACAGACCAAACAGGCCTTAAAGAAAGCTGAAACAACTTATTGTCCAACCAGGTGCCAGTGGCCTCTGTGCAGGCCCCCAAAAGCCTCCCAGGGACCCTTTCTACACTCTTCCCCAGTCAATCAGAAGGCGCAGATGAGTTCAACCAATCAAATGAGCCCCTATCCAGAAAGTTAAAAATAGAGTTACTTGTGGCCTCTATAAATGGGCATCAGATTATTAATTCCTCCTCCTCAGAACAATCTTCTGACCTCAATAAAAGGGGATCTGGGTCCCAAACAAAATGTTTGGGGCCAAACACAATCTCATCTGCACAACCTGAGATAAAAATAGATCCAGGTTTTCATCCTACAGTAAATTCTTCAGAGCCAGAGCCAATTGGCCAAACTCTTAATTTGTGTTCTTAACAACAGATAAGCACAGAAGAAAGGTTTGTTCCTCCCCTCATTTACAAACCCCAAAATTTGAAATCAAGAATTTTGGGCCCCCAATTCACTGCCTTATGTCCCAACAGAAAATAGTTTCAACCTGGACACCCATGTAAATAAAAGATCTCCTCTTGATGATTGTTGTGCTATTATTGAGAGATTACCCCCTGTGAAGACAACCAAAATTGACTATCAATGATGGTCAAGCAAACTAGTATAGCAAATTCAATAATCACTGATTGGCAGTGTCATGGGGATTTACTAGCAGTAAATCTATTGTTAGTTGTTTTACGCCAGCAAATCATCAGATCATTTACTGCCAACAAATCTCTAATATGACCTATTGCCGCCAGTAAATCTATTACATAGTAATTTCTGCTGGCAAATCCATTGGGATATTAGACAATCAACTATAACAATTGGATCATCTTTGGCATTCACAACTTCCATCTATTCTATCTTCTATATCCAACTGATAAACATCATAACAAACCAGAGGGATTTACTGGCGGTAAATCCCTTGTTTGACACATAATTGACTTGATTGCCAGACTTGAACCAGACATGATCATGTCGTAAGTTCTGACCAAATACGCAGCTGTCTGCCACCATATTCCACTAGTATATTCTGAGTTATTCTCTGTCAGTATATTGTTATCTATTTTCCGCTGGGAAATCCCAAGCTATTCTCTGCCAGTAAATCCCAAGATTTATTCCTCAGCCAATCAAGTGGCTCACATATTCAACCAACCAGCGCACACCAAGAGGCCAGCTGTACAGGAGAGGCCTGATCTTTCCCTCTCCCAAACCCTACACCACTTGTCACAACCAATCAGACCATTGCAAGTCAGCTGAACAGGATCACAGCTAAGACCAGATGCCCAGAAACCTGACAAGAGGCCACCACGCTGCACCCAGAGTGGTATTTAAAGTACCACTTGAGGGCCCTAAACAACAACCTTTATCACCTCTTTATCAGAAATCTTGTAGGCCAGCCGGGCTAGAGACTTTGTAAATAAAAGCACAATAAAGTTCACTTCCTATTCTTTGAGAAGTCCTTGTAGAAAAGGACAGGTAGGATTTTATTCACAGGTCTCAACTAACAAATTAAGAGTCATAGTTGTGAACATAAGAGCTATCAACCCAGAAAGCTTTACATTGGAGCCCAACCAAAATTGTGGTCAGAGCCTGATGAATCAAGAAACCGCAAGTAGAGGCCAAGGGTCGCCCTTGGCCACCAATCTGCCCTGTGCCTTCTCCTCTGCGTTTGGTGACAAGATGATCACCAGCAACGTGGAGCGGGAGGCACACTTTGATATTAGTGAGCCCATGGTCACTGATCTCCCTGAGGTTTTTCCTTGGGAGCTCATCCAGATCTTGCCTGTCCCCACTGGACCCTTGTGTTCTCAAGGGTTTGACAGGGACACTGTACGCCAGACTGCAGACCAGCTGCTCCGCGGGTTCTCTCTCTATCCTGGAGAGCAGCCTGATGGCGCTCTGGGTGTGTTCTTGTTCCTGCGTAACCAGGAAGCCAAATGGGAAGTGTTTGTCCGCTTCAGGAATGCTACCATTCAGCTTCTCCAGGAGTGCCTGGCTGATCAGTCTGTCTGTGTGGACTTCTTAAGCACTTTTGTTCAGCCCAGTATCAAGCACCTTCATATTGTTACTGCTCAACAAAACCTGGAGCTTGCCACCCTTGGCTCCTCAGTGATGTCTCTCCACCAGGAGTGGTCTTCTACCCTATCTGGGATGAACACTGCCTTTGGTGACCTCTGTGCCGTGGTCCTGGAAAATCAACACATGAGGGGGAACACTCACTCACACATTGATGAGTTGATTGCCCTCTTAAACGCCAGACTGCAGCAGGTGGTAGACGAAGCAATGGATGCAAGGGGTGCCTCTTGCCCCTGGCTTAGAGCTGTCCGCACCTTGTGCACTAACACCAAACGCTTCTTGAACAATGTTAGTACAGACATTGGAAATGTAGCCCACCAACTGGATGCTAGTGATAATGCAGTCCAGCAGCTGCAAGTCCACCCTGCTCAAGTAGAAGAAGTATTAGCAAATTGTCCCCCTGTTGAATCTGTTGTCGCTGAAAACAACACCTCTGAAGAGTCAGCCAGAATATCTTCCCTGGAAGAGAAGCTGGCCACTCTAACATGCGTTGTTGAAGGGTACAACTTGGAAATGGAGAACACATTTCAGAACGTCCTGTCCCTGGAGAAAGAAGTCAAATCTCTCCAGGACAAGCTGGCAAGCCTAGCCAAGGTCAACCGCCACTTAGAGACTGGCTGCAGGAACTTGGCCACCAAGATGGATATCACTGGGACAAAGGACCACCTGTCTGCACTCGAGAAAGAGACTGGCGCCTTGGCTACCATGATGTGTCACTGCAACGTTCAGACACATAAGGCTAAAAGCCCCCCAAGTAGTACAGGACAACCGGCCAGCGTTATGGTAGAGGACTTTGGATCCTCTGAGGAGGAGAGCTCCTTGTCACGGGAGCTTCGGCATATCCCAGAGGTCCTAACTGCCCTGCCCACGCAAGACTTCACAACTCTGCCAAGAACAGCACCACGCACAAGAATCCCAGAAAGATCTTCATTCAATCCTTCTGGTTCAAAGGAGACTGACGCCTCCCCCACCAAACAATTCAAACCCTTGAATTTGCCCAAATTTGACAGACATACAAACATCCTCTCCTTCTTACGCCTCTTTGAAATGTCTATGAGGGGCGCCTCCAATCACAACAAGGCTACCACCCTCATAAACACTCTTGATCCCATCAGTGTGGACCTAGTTATGCCCCATCTTCCGGAGCACAACTGGTCTTATGAGGAGGCAAGAACAGCAGTACTTAATGAGTTTGGAGGGGAGGACATCTTATATACTAAGAAGTCGGAATTTGGGTCAATCAAGTTCAAAAAGAATGAGACACTACATGAGTTTGCAGATTGTTTCTACCACAATGCACAGGTGCTACTGGGCTCAAACACAATCCAAAGATTTGACGTCAGAGCAGCCCTGAAGCAGGCCACCTTGCCCTACGTAGACCTCCATTGCACCATGGCCCCTGCCTACACTAAAGGCAAGGACGTCCTGGAGATGGTGGAATTCCTACGCAGTCATGCAGAAACATTTGAAGCCCCTCATAAAGTAAGAACACATTGTCCTGCTCCAGAAAAGAACTGCCCCAATGAGGAGTCCCCCAGAAAACAGCAGAACAATGAGATCAACAGTCCCCATAAAAAAGGACCTTACTGTGGTATCTGTAATGCCACTACTCATTGACGCTTGCAGTGTACCGCGCCTAAGAAAGCAACTCATGTGGTAACCACAGAAACTGGCACTCCCAACAAGGGAAAAGTCAGGGCGGAGTAGAGATGAAATGCTCTGCTTCCGCCCCTGGCCCCCTCATTCCCAAAGAACCAGGCCCTGCCTTGTTTGACCTGGCAACAAACTTCAGAGGAGACCCCCTCCATATGATAGTTTCTGACAACGTCTTTGCGGTAACCACTAGAGGCCAAGCAAAGAAACAGCTGTTGCCCAAAGCTACTACCAAAGTATCAAAATCATACACCGCCCAACTTCAGAATTCAATTAAAAGCCATTGCTCCCCATGCTCCAGTGATATGCTAAAACTACAAGGGGTCCAGCTAGCCCTCCCTCTGGACTTGTTAGTAGACAGCTTTCCCAAAGTCTGCTCCAGTCTTTGTTCTCTCCTGGGCATGGAAGCCAATAAGGAAATTCTCTCCATTAAAGCCCCATTTGATCCTTATATTGATTGTACATATGCAGACATCTGTGTTAACAAAATCTGGGTACAGGCTATAGTAGACTCTGGAGCCCCCTTCAATATTGTTTCAACCAAACTCATAAAACATTTGGGAATAGCGCCTGACATCAACCATTGACAAGACTATGGTACAGCAGGACTGCAAGTCACCACCTTGTTAGGTGCTTACAGTGCTTTATCCATGAGGTTTGGTTCTATTGCAGTCTCTGCCCCCGCTGTTGTCCTTCCCAACCAGAGGTATGACTTCCTCATTGGTACGGCTTTCCTGAAGAAGTATGGAGTGCGCCTGGACTTACAGGAAGATACACTGACGTTGCTTGGCCAAACTATTCCCTTATATTATTGCCGAGACCCCGCACAAGTACGGGGCCCACCCACCAAGTACATCAACCTTGCCTATAAAGATGGGGTGGTACCTGTTGGTTATACATTAAGTGGACAAGCAAGAAGGAAACTCCCCAGTCAGATTAAGGAATACAAGGGGATACCTCTCTGCTCCACCTCCGCTCTAACCCTGTCCTCCAGCTGCCAACAGGTAGTAGGAACTGGGCTGACGCTAGACATACCCCCTGGGCTGATAGGTGAGATCCACCAACCCTGGGGTCACTTTTGTCTTGAACCAATAGCCGCCCCTGGCATAATCTTGCCTGGGCACCAAGAGATATGTGTATTACTAGCTAACCTCCAGAAGGAGAACATTTAAATCAAGAAGAATCAAGTAGTGGATTACATACATCTAATCCCTTCTTCCAAGTACAGAAGCACAAGACCACTGGGAACCCTAAGCAAACTCAGGTTACCTAATGAAGGAGATCTTGGGGTTCACTCTCTAGTTCCACTGGAAAGTTTGGCAAACTTAACTACAGAAGAACAGGAAAAGGCCACCACCCTCTTTGAAAAGTACCAGGAGGTATTTGCCAAAGATGACTTTGATCTTGGTTGTGCTACGGACGTACAGCATCACATTGACACAGAAGGGGAACGGCCCATTTGTCTTAGACCTATTAGGAGGTCTAAGGTTGCTGAAGAGACGGTGACGGAGGAGATCTGACTATTGATTGAATGTGGCATGCTAATCCCTTCCAAGAGTCCCTGAGCCTCACCTGTCCTCATTGTCAAGAAGAAGGATGGTTCAAACCAAGTAGTCATAGACTATTGACAACATCAACGTCTTCTCCCGTACTTTTTCAGAGTATCTCCAACACTTGGAGGAGGTTTTCCAACGACTCTCACTGGCCAATCTGAAGATTAAGCCCCGTGAATGCCAGTTCTTCAAAGATCAGCTAGAATATCTTGGGTTTGTCATAGACAATACAGGTCTACACCCTCAACCTGCAAAGATAGAGGCCATCAGCTGCATGAAACGCCCTGACAGCAAAAGGGATATCCAGGTTTTTCTGGGTATGGTTGGCTACTACTGCCAGTTCATACCACACTTTGCATCCACTGGCAAACCCTTGTTTCACTTGTTAAAGGCAGGAGTAGAGTTCAATTGGAGTAGCCAATGCCAAGAGGCTTTTGATACTCTACGGACCTCCCTTGCCAGTGATCCAGTCCTTCAATATCCAGACTTTGACAAGCCATTTATAGTACACACTGACGCTTCCCTGACAGCTGTAGGAGCAGTACTTTCCCAGTCAGATGACCAAAGCCATGAACATACAGTTGCATATGCCAGCCGAACCTTGAATATCCACAAAAGAAACTATACCATAACGGAACAGGAATGTCTGGCAGTAATCTACGCCTGTAAGCAGTTTTGGAAGTATTTACATGGGGTTAGGTTTACTGTTATCACCAACCACGCCTCATTGGCCTGGCTACAGAACTTACGTGAGCCTGAAGGGCGATTGGCCCGCTGGGCCCTCAAACTACAAGCACTGGACTATGAGATCCTCCATTGCCCGGGTGCCAAACATCAGAACGCAGACTGTCTGTCCCGCCTTCCAACTATAGTCATTGTGAGCCCACTGGCTGATCAACTCTTTTGTAAGATGGTTAGCAGGCACTATACAGACAAGCCCAAAGAAGTACAGGCTATCCTCACAGGACTGAGAAAAGATACCATAGAGGAGAAAGGTACTCTTTATAAAGTCATACAGGGTGAATAATGAGTCTACCCTCCACTGTCGGACCGTACTTCCATCCTAGCTGCAGCACACAAGGCAGTAGGCCATGGTGGTTTCAAGAAAACAAAGGAGTTTGTTTCTTGATCGTACTTCTGGGAGGCCATGAACTTCAATATACAGAAGTTCCTGGACTGTTGTTTAGAGTGCCAGTTGCACAAGCCCTTGGCAAAAGCTACTACCTACCGGCTAGTGAAACCACACTTTGCCTGGCACACTGTCTCCATGGATGTGGTAGGGCCGCTGCCACATAGCAGTTCTGGATTCAAATATGTTATTGTGGCTATTGATCATCTCACCAAATGGGTTGAGGTACAGGCGCTCCAAAAGGTAGATGCCAAATCCACTGCACGGTTTGTTTTAGAGGATATTATCCTCTGGCATGGGTGTCCCCAGTTTCTGCTATCAGATAATGGCACCAACTTCACAGCGCATTTAATTGCCAAAATCAATGAACTTATGGGGGTTTGTAGTGTACTTTCTACTCCCTACCACCCTGAAGCTAATGGGATGGTGGAACGAGCAAATGGCACCCTTACACAAATCCTCCACAAACTAGCCACCAACCGCTCAGCATCCTGGGATGTCTTCCTCCACTCAGCTGCCTTTGCGTACAACATTTCCCAACACTCTGCCACAGGGGTGTCCCCTTTCCAACTGATGTATGGGCGTCACCCAGGGATCCCCCTGGTCTTGTTTTCTGCTACTAAGGACCCAGGGTTGACTTCATACCCTGCCTATCTACAAAGACTTGCTGACATTCTCATCAAACTCCAAGCAGCTGCATTTGACAACTCATCAAGGAAAGGGATTCTCCGACATAGTAAATTGGAGGCCTCTTGTATTCCACTGCCCAATTTTGAGGTGGGGGAGAGGGTCGCCTTCTGCAACACCTGCGGTGCTGGCCAATCCCACAAGTTAGCAGAACTCTGGAAAGGTCCATTCAAGATCATCAAAAAGACTTCCCCTGATGGTTATACTATAAAAGAGGAGGATACAGGAAAACTAGCTAACAGAGTCCACGCTAAGTTCCTCTGACCCTTTAAATCCCTTAAAGATTAAAGACAATTACCATCTTCCTTGCCCCTCTATCACAACATCCACAATCAATCACCATTACACTTAGACAACAATGTAACTACACCAAGCACCAACAAACAAAAGAAACAAAAATAAAATTAAAAATAGGAATAAAAAGAGAAAACAAATAAGTTGAGGAAGCAGTGTTTATTGGCACATTACTTGGCAGGCTGCTGCTGCTCAGGTACCTCCTTGTAGTCCCCAAAGTTATGCACCCCCATCACCTGGTACATAACTGTCACGTCCCGGAGCCACATCTGGCGACAAGCCGGCTGGAGGCGGTTCCAAGTCAGGAAAGGAGACGTCACCCCCATATCAGGAGAGCTGAGCCAACCCAACCCACATTTGATGGGGAAGCAGGCGCCCAGAACAAGACACTCCACC
>CAKOGF010000138.1:0-17237 GCA_933228935.1 Pemphredon lugubris
GTTACGCGTGGAAAAATCACCACGTAGAACATAGCACGCTCGTGTAAGATACATTGCAGTTTGCTTGTCGTTGCGCGACAGGTTTTCTTTTCCTTTAGCCGAACTAGTTTCTTTAGTCGAATTTCACTGGTTTGGAGGAAATTCGACACCGGCGATGCGCGCGTCGAAAGAAAAATATTATGAACAATGCGCGTAGTCTTTCCCTTTATTTCCTCGCGTTACATTGAGTGTTCTAAGAAAAAATAGAAGTGATTGCCACTTGTATGTTTACGTTGAAACTTCCGTTACCACCCGAAACACGAATATAAAGCACTGTCAATATAATAAATATTCTCGACAAGCAGGCAACAAAACAGAGAATGTAATTTACATGGTTTCGTCTATCCCCAAACCGATGTACGTTACTCTGAGTATCTTACTTACCCAACTCTGCTCAGCGCGAAGAAACATGTAAGAAGAAGCGAGAAGCTTTCAAAAGTAAAAAGAAACGAGAAAGGGCCCCCGCTGTATCTCCCTGGAACCTGGGTACGTCGGATTCATCGATCGGATCGGAGGCAACGTTCGATCTCGATCTGTCAGCCTCGGGATTGACCATCGATGCGAAACCTCGATCGATATCGACGGACGTAAGAATGCGTGGCTAAGAAAGAAAGAGCATTCACCACCGTTGTCCTTTCTCTTTCTCTCTCTCTCTTTCACTCTCACTCTCTCCCTCTCTCCTCCCCCCCCCACTCGCTCCCTTTCTCCCATCTCTCTCGTCCTCTTTTTTGCTCTCTCACCGAACGGACAGAGGGATCACGAAGAAGGAACAAGCCAACGAAATCATCGAGGATGAGGCCCGTAATGACGACCTTGTTGCTTGTACCGTTGCTGCTAGTCGCGTGGCAAAACGGCGCGCAGGCCAACTGGTGGTGAGTTTGTAGTACACGATTGTTTATGTCTACTACCGCAGAGATAAGATCTCGGTTCGTGTATCTTTCAAAGGCTATATCTTCCCCCCGTACGCATTACTCCGTTCGAGGGGGTGGAAGTTTGTGTCGCGAATAATTCAAATAAGCCCGCGGTACAGATGTTTCGGTTATAAAGAACGATTGTTTCTTTTTCCCGTCTTCCCCTCATTCGAGTAACACGCGTAACGTGTCTTTTTCTTTCGATCCCTCGCTATATATCTGATGGGAACCGAGACTTTTTTGTTGTATCGCGTGGCTCTCTCTCTCTTCTTCTTTTTTTTTTTTAATATTCCGCGCGTCTATCGACCGTGCCGCTAGTATCAAACGGTACGCGTAATGTTAGATTTGTTTCTTTTTTTTGTATAGAATTCGATACCGAATACCGTTTAATCGAACATACGATTATCCGAGCAGCGTCCTTCTGGTAACGGAAAACTAATATTCTCGTACTTCCCGCCTTTGTGTGGAAAAAAATATTCTGGTTACATTTACTATGTTCGGGTAACAAAGGTTTTTTTTTAATACTTTCGTCGTGACTGTAAGTACGGCCATATTGATAAAAACAGTCAATTCCTGATGTGAAAATGATGGCAATGGTTTACCGTCTTGATTGATAAAACTCATAACGCAGAACTGTTGGCTACTCGGTCTCAATGCTCTGAGCATCTAACAATTTACACGCGTGATTGTTATAGCTAATGGTACCAGTATCATAGCTTTTTCTGCGCTATCAAGACATCCTTAGTGTAATTGATTTACTATCTTGCATTAATTAGTGAAACTCTATAGTCGGATAGTAATTACCTCTTAAATTACTGAAATCTACTGTAAACCCGATAACTCCATTTATTTTTTTCGCTCAAATCTTACACAAACAGGTGCGGATAATCGTGATACAAGGTCTTGTCTCGGGCCAAGTAAGTACAAGTACGTGAGAACTAGGCCTTGTGTCGTCTCAGGAAAGAACAAACGGGGGTTTCCGAATTAGTCATATCGCATTAAAAAATATCATGTCTAGCGCATCATTTTTGCGTCACGACAATTCATATTCGATTTGTATTCTATTATCCGTAACGAAACAGTAAAACATGTAGCCAAAATTGAACGTAAGGGTTTAAGAAGCGTATAAAGATAAAGGAAGGACATGACGGTAGGAGACATTAAAAACCTGTTTGCTCTACGAAATTGTTAGGGAGTCAGAATGACTTGTTTGGCATTTCTTAGAATCATTATTCATTTTCAATACATTTTGTATGACTTTTTCCAAATTGTGTAAATAATTACTTTTGTAAAGCACTTGTTGTTTTTTGTTCACCTTTCGTTGTAAAATTCTACGTAGTACACCTATATAATATACCGAAATGTTTGTCGGTAGTTCTAGTGGTAATTATGTCTAGCAGGTGAGAGATACTCGCCAAGCGTCCATAGATAACACATTCAATTAATTACTATCACGCATTAACCCGTATCATTACGAAACTAATGCGACAAGGATATTGAGCTTACGGTGAACGTAGAGCGGCACCTGGGAAGCGTATTTACGGTATATAGATTACGAACGTCAAGATCACCGCGGAAGCCGCAGGAAACAAAAGAAATATCGGATCGCCGCACCGCGCCGCGCCGTTTAAAATGCGCCTTTCGTCGTTCGCTTGCGCCGCGAAACGTGGAGTAAAAAAAAAATTAGATAAGCAATCTTTCCGATGTATCGGGTCGCGCGGTTCGCGTAACTTTAACGACCGTGCAAGGTTAAGTGCAACTTGGGATGATAAATGGTGGTCGTCATAGGTGGAAAGAGCGCGAGGGACGTTAATTCGTAGCTCAGCACGCTCGAGAATCGGCATTTATGCAGTCGGTAATCCCGCGATCTGCATATGTTCGATCTGTAAGTTTCTAGTCGCCGTGTTTCTGTCCACGATAATTTCCTCCGGGAGATCCGTGGCAAAGTTGTCGGGTCGCTCCTCTCCCTCTACGTGATGGCTGAGCATACGCGTCGTACGCGAAAGAAGGTCCTCGATATCGTTGGAAATCGCGTGTAGAGTACCTTTAGGAGGAAGCTTGCGAGGCGTTAATATTGGTTGTCATGATACGAGTCACAGGTTCCGTCGATCATAGCGCGTGAAAAATGATTTCCGCGATGCGCGGTGGTGTATTTGAGTTAAAAATAACTGGCAAAATCGATTTCGTCAACGTTCCTGTATCTCTAGAAATTTTGATACCTGAAGGTTGAATAGGCGGGACTCTGCGGGTCGCCATTTTTTTTAAACTAATAATAGATTTAACTGATTCAACTAATTATATATTATCTCGATTAAATGCGGTGGAGTGGGATAATCATTTTGGACAATCGCCGACCTATTTTCTAGAAAATCGGTAATTATCGATACAAATGTTTAATTTGAAGAGACGTTTGTAACGCGTAGTGGGTTAAGGCTCGTTCGCGTGCAACGCGGAAGATTTTCAAACTTACGGTATCTGTAACGCGATTACGCGTATCGCGTTTAGCGTTTTCCTTTGAATTCGATCATTTCCGACTAGTCGTGTAGAAATTGCGCCCGATGCTGCGAAGAATAAAAATGCATCGTCGACTTCTGGAAAGTCAATTACGTTTGCCGACGTCAGTCGGCATAACTTAGCGTCTCACGTTTAGATAAAAAGAAATGTTCAGTCGCCGCCGCCGCCGCCACAACCGCCGCAGCCGCCTAATGCACGTTGCGTCATAGATCAGTGGAAGTCATTGGTTATACGCGAGCGAGGGTAATGATCTCCCGAACGCGTCATCGGAACGATGGTTTTTACTCGCAATTTCATTAGAGATAATTGGCAATTAATTATCTACGTTTCGGTATGACTATTTTATAGTAACGATTCTTGCTTCATTACGATAGAATGTTGGTACATACGTCGCGCGTACAAGGTGCAGCAATTCGAAGCTACGATTAAAATGGTGGATTCAATAAGAGTAAATCTGCGTTCGGAGTCACGATTATACGGGTTGTTAGTTAAAATCCTTCGACAATGAGCTTAGATCCTCGGATAATAGTTAATTAATTAATTAATACACAACCCGTGTACGTAGATGTCAGTGCACATACGCGACAAAATATTGTTTTAATCATTTCAATTACAATGCTACTATTTTCACTTCTCTATCGATCTCAATACAGATACACTCTTGTAGATCGAACAATAGATTCGAGTAGTCGAAATGATCACGTTGTACTTGTGAAATTCTCTTTCTCTCTTGCGAGCGTAAAACTGGCAAAGCAATCGACGCGATGCAATAATTATTACTAGTGAGTTATTGGTAATACCTGCCGCAACGCCGATAACAGAACGTTTATACGATAGCACCTACCTGTTTCTTGTGATTAACGATCAGGTTCCTATGATAGAAATGCAAATTTCTCATAAATATTTAGTCAGATTCCCCGCGATAGCGATAATAAGAAATAACGCACGAACGTAAAGTTCACCGTGTAACCGATCGCTCGAGTTCGAGACACGCAAAGTTTGATACGACCGCCTTATAAGATTATGCGGCGTTTTTACGAGAGCGGTATACGTTCGCGCAACGTAAGCGTTTATTTTAGCTTTGAAATGTACCATTGCGAGGAGCACGAGATATTCACGAGCATAAAGCGCGATCACGTTTCCGTACATAGAAAGGCGTGTGTCTGTAGGACGATGACGAAACGTTTGCTTCGAAGGACAATTTTCTACAGATCGTTTCACCTATTGTTCGAAAGATATCTCTCTGATATTTACTCTGTCGTTGGGACCCGTACGCTCGCGAATCATCGAAACGTACACGGTGCGTCTGAGAAGTAATGAGACTATTTTCGTCACAGGCTAAACGATATATGTACATATCTGCTGAGTTACGGACACGCGGAGCGGAATTCCCATTTCCGTAGTATTTAAACGGAAAACAAAAAGAAAAGAAAAGTGTTCCATTGCTTTTACTCTTTATCGCAAGAATAGGTAGTTTGTAGAGACAGAGAAACCAAGTTCGGTCACAATAGAGCGGCGTCGCGACGCATTAAATTTTCCTAGCTCGGGTGAGCTCTATCGAGACTCGCGTCGATCGTATTTCGACTTTTTCGTTTTAACGGATCTGTCGCTTCTCGGTCGGTGTTTGCGATCCTCTCGAGCCTATTGCCTATAAGCAGTTTATTATGCGACAGATTTTATGCAGATGCCTATTTTCTACAGGAGGCAGAGAGTATCTTGAATAAACGAATATACATATTATTATAACATATCAAAATAAGTTTTTAGATCCCTCTAATCGGGAAACGAGTTTTCGTTTTCCGTTCCACTTCTCCTAATGCGTTCCGTGAGAAACTGTGCTTGCGTAAATTCTCCATTATCTCCATTATCATATGTATACAGTTTTAATAATAACGAAATTCCATACGCGCAATACGAGACACTGTTTCCATGAAAACTCGTATCTGATCAGTCGTTCAATCTAAAACCAATGCAATTTTACAAAAGGGAAATCACGGGGTAAAGCATGCCTTTATCGGAAATATAATGAGATCATTTAAGCGCAACGATACGAGCTACTTACTTTAAAAGTGGCATAACTCCCGTTGCTTTTGAACCGAGATATTTAAAAAACTTTGTTATGCCGTTAATTAGCATAACTTCTCTCAACAAAACCTTAGTAGTCCTCAACATCTTGATTGCAACTTTTTTGGAAACAAAGATATACCGTTTAATCTTATCGTTAACTCAACCCTTTCCACTTGTATGTCGCCGTGCAAGCGGCATTATATGTAGCCTTCTTCCAAATATATATACGAGTGCAAAGGTTTAATTTTGTTCTTGAAAAATTGATTTGCGCCACTTTCAAAATAAACAGCCCATTCATCGTCTTTGGCACTTTTCGCGAGTCCCGCTAACAACAATATATCGTTGTTCTGCGCTACAAGGGTTAAGTGTCTGACGTGGGAAGAATCCTCTTCGATCGCACGATCGGGGAAGCCCCGATGATAGCGATGATGCGGTGGTGGAATGTACAGAGAGAGAGAGAGAGAGAGAGAGAGGGAGAGAGAGAGAGAGAGGGAGAGAGAGAGGGAGAGAGTGGTGGTGCCGACACGCCCCTGCGGGGGCACACTTTTCACACGGGAAGGCCGCGCGTTGACGGGCTACGGTCAAGCACGATTCTGTCGGGAGATTTTATTTCCTCAAACTGGTTCCCCGGGCGATTAATCGCCTCCACTGGCGGCCGCGGCGGAGAGCAGCCTTCCGGTATAATATAGCCGCTTCTTCGTCCGTCGCTTTATCTCGCACCGAGAGAAACACGCGTACGCGCAAACTCTCGTTACGGTTAATAATTCACGTTTTAACCAGTTAGCTGTTTCTGACGAGTTTACTCGTCATGAAGAAATGGCAAGGTTTTGTATTAGTATACTCGGCATGCGGAAAGGTACTTACCATTTGCCGTTTAAATTACATCTTGAGTTGATACTTAAATATATTCCTCAATTTTGTGGAGATATTTTTAAAGAGGGAACACGAATGTGGTTTCGGTATTTCTTCTTTGGTAATCCTCCGAGCCACAAGTTCTTATCAAGTGGCAAGGTCTTGTCCCGGGCTAAGTACATACAAGGACACGAGAACCAGACCATATATTCTTTCAGTAAAGAACGAACAAGGGATTTCGTGGTGGTCAAACCGTATTAAAAAATGTATTCATTAAATATAATATGCTCGTCATCGTTTCATGTTTGCGACACAATTTAGATGTGCACTTTTCAAAGAGAACAAAACAGCCAATTGGGTAAGTTATAATTTTGACAATTTGGTTAGCGTTGCCTTGGCGATCTTCCGCGAGAAGGTTCGCACCAACTCGACACTCTCGACTTGGACTACTCGCGCGTCTTCGAAGCTCTCGCGTCGGGGATCGAAAGTTTCTCTCCGATCCACTTGCAAACCGGAAGATAATCGCGTACGTCGAGTCGGAAGTGATTCTCGAACGGAACTCTACGTGTCGTTGAACGAGTCAATCTTGGTCGACTACTTACGCGTAGATATACGGGGTAACACGCGTTTGAAAACCATTCGCCCGTCGCGACGTCACTATTCCTACCCGACCCGACGTCTTGTGCGTTACGATCGCGTTTCTAGAATTACCTCGCGCCGTTTCTCGTGTCTTTTTAACCGGAATACGCGCTTACGCGGGAGAGAATCTCATATGGTACCAGCGTAACGTATAACGGTACGGCGGAAACGCGGGGTCATTAACTAAAACCTGTTTGATAGCGAGGAAGCTATTTCTTTTTTTTTTTCACGTCCCATCGGGCGCCTCCTTTTCTCCGTTCGCTCTTTACGCGTCACTCAGAAACGATCGGCAAGGATATCGGTTCTGTCTTTTCTGTCGTCACGATCACCATAAAGGGCCAGAACGAACCGAGTCGTAAACCATGGGGTCTTTAGTGCGAGGGAGGAACGCAGGGTGTGATGAGGGGGAGAGGGGGATGGAGGAGATAAGAAGACAGACGGGCTGGCCACGGGTAGGATTTAATAAAAGCATCTTTATTACCTAACGCGAATTTCCTGTCGTTTCGTTATAGTTGCACGCGGATCGTGCCTTTACGACGAGCGATTAAAATTCATATTAACCCCCCCACCCACACGCCTCCTTCGAAGGTTCTAAGGGTAACCTTTTCTTTATCTCTCGACATCGTCACGCTGCGCCGGTATACGCGTTTCAGGGTATACGTCATACGAGTCGATCTCAATGCCGCTTTCGGTAGGATTTTATTTCGCTTGCTCTTATCCGACGCGTTCCGCGCGTGTCAGAGGCTGCAACTGTCGGGAGTTCAGTGAGCGGAGCTTGTGTCTTTCCGTTTTGCCTTTCATCCACCGGTACTCTCAGTCCTACGTTATAGTTTTTTTTTTATAAATCTACCGACCATCCACCTCAACGGGGCCCTCTGGATTTGTAAAATCAAACAATACTACGCGTGAGGCTTCTACCGATGCACAACTTTCCGTGTCCTACGTCAGGGACGGCGAACTGGGGCTCGGAAGAGCCCGTGAGGGGAAGGCAGATCGGTTTGGCTACCACCTCCAGCGACTCTGTCACGCGTTTGTTCGCGCGAGCTTTTGTTTTTTCGTATCCGTTACCACTACAATGACAGAGACAGAGTGTCCTCTACGGTACGCGATAGAGTGCTGTCTTTCTCTTTGTTAGTCCGCCTGCACCGAAGAGAGTAGTAGTGGGAGAAGCGAGAGCGGCGGCGAAGAGTACGCTTGCACTCCGCTCGCCGTCCCTGTTCTACGTTATACCCTATATCGTTATAATTTGATCCTCTCGCGCACAACTTTTTCATGTCCACATATATGCGTGTACATACATATGTACATGTATATACAATATTCACTTAGTACTCATCTCAAGTACAGATACAAGAATAATAGTGTAAAGTCGTTAGCGTCCATGTATGTACGGGTACGTGGTGTGCGAGAGGGATAATACAGCGAGTCCTCGACTTACGCGATTATTCGTTCCAGCGTCTCCGTGCAAGTTGAAAAACCTCACAATAAACAAGTATTGATGTCTCTACACAGAAGAACTAACAAGATACATATATAACTCTTCCGCATAGCTACCAAGAAAGATCCCGTTCCGCGATCAAAAAACGAATTTCACCGTTCGGAATTGGTTTTTGGTTTCTAAAGCCGCTTCTAAAATCGGGTACAGACGCGTATCGAGCAACGCGCAACACGATGCACTAATAGACTAGCTAGTATCGTGTCTTCCCACATGCGTTATTAACACATTTGCGACGGTGTTGCAATGTGGTGTTTGTTACGCGCGTATGTTATACGTGTGTAACCGGCTTAAGAATCCGCGTGCCGGTACGTATGTATGTATGTATGTACATCGTTTCGCGAGATGCTTTTGCCGAGTCGATTTCAATGACAGTCTCGGCAAGGACTTTGCGCTCTATCACACTCGCTTTTACACCGCCAACACTTTCCCCGTACAATATTAACCGTAACAAGTCCGCTTACGGGGCGGACGAGCTTCGTTCCTTTTAACGCGCGCTCGTAACTCGAGAAAACGGGCCATCTTACCACAAAGTCGATCGGAGAGCGAGCAGGGGGAGGGAGGATTATGAGAGCTTCGAGAGGGGCGGGGGGGGGGGTGGTTTCGATGGGGAGAGAGGAGGGGGCGAAAAGAAAAAGGTTTACGAACGACGCGCTTTTACGCCGACGAATTGCCCACGCAGCGCGTCGGCGCGAGTCGTCTCGAATCCGAGCTGAACCCCCAAACGGCCGCGTTCTTACGAGATTCGATGGCAGGATAAAGTCGGACGACCCCATCTCGCGTATATGTTTTCGCGGCACAGGATAGCTTTATAGACCGACCGTGGCGTTCCAATATGGAGCATTGGACCCCCGTACGACCGTCGCCTCGGTGTCGTATTTTTTATAAGACCGGTATAAAAAAAAGTACCGTCGCAATATATGAGCTCCCCGACTCGTAAAAATAGAGAGTATCGCCGATAACGGTGTCCTCGCTTGTAAGAAACGTAATAGGGCTGGTAAATGGCCGTCTAGCGAATATTGCGCGCTTACGCGCGTACGTGCGATACGTAAGTACCTACTGTACATACATTCATACATACATAGGTTGACTCCCGCGACGATGCTTGTCTCCACGTGGAACGATAAGAGGAAACTTATGGATTCTTCTCGCTAATAAGCGAAACGGCCCGAGCGTAGTCACGAAATGGGATTCTTTTTGTTTCGTTGGATTGGTTTCTCGGATATAAACGTAGGTGTTACGGGCGACGCGACGCTGGGACGCTTTAGAATTTTCCGTACGATCGGGATCGTACGTGTTTTCTTGATAAATTCGTTTTTAGAGTAAGCTCGGCCGTGGGAGTAGATTATCGTGGAAATTGACGCTAGCCGTGGACAGTAAATATGCTTCGTATCGAATAGATTTCCTTCGGTAAGTCGATGCTAAAGAATTGCACCGCTCTCTGCTGCTTTCTCCTCATGCCCGTAAGTTGGCACAAAAATCACGTACCGACTAAGGTAATGCTTCGGGGAAATATACGCGAGACCTTTGACACCGCTCGCCAACAATGCGAATGTTCCTCAGGTTCCGATGATCGTAGCGCGGGAAGAACGATTTTCTTTACTTATTCAACTACGGCCGACAGTCTCGCTTATCGTTTTTCTCTTTCTTTTCTCCAGAAATCGAAGTCTATCGAAGCGACGTTGAAATCTAGGACTACGTTTGTAACGTTCGTTCCCATGCAACGTCACGTTGCGTTTATCGAGAGGCCACCGACACCGATACACACGGCAATACCGAAAGATAGATACCGCGTTGATAATATTTCACCGACAATCAAATTTCCACGTATTACCGTAAGAAATCAGGGACAATCGAAACGTAGTTTTACAACTTGATAACGGGGCGTCC
Organism: Pemphredon lugubris; assembly: GCA_933228935.1. Taxonomy (NCBI): domain Eukaryota; kingdom Metazoa; phylum Arthropoda; class Insecta; order Hymenoptera; family Crabronidae; genus Pemphredon; species Pemphredon lugubris. The sequence continues at coordinate 10,408 of CAKOGF010000138.1, forward strand.
CCGTGTTTAGTATCATATAATCCAAGCGAACTAGTGTTCTTAACAACATCCGTATATTCTGTGATCTTTGTTTAACCGATTTACCGTTTCCAAGGAAAAAGAAACCACGGATAACAAGTATTTTCGTGCAGCAGAAGAAACATTACCGAAATTTCCTCGAATGCCAAATTTTCAGGTATTTTGCATGGGATCGCAAATTAATTACTTAAGCGAAACTCGACATTTTGATAACGACGTTCCGATTACCATCCAACCGATGTTTTCATTAATACGTTATCATCGAGATCGCGTAATTGGACTGCATCGTCATTTTTCTCTCTCTCTCTCTCTCTAGCTCGCTGGCCCCCCCCCCCTTTTTTTTTATTAAATCACCGTCTGTATCGAAAAATATCCGAGTCTAATGCACGCCGGTAATACGGAACACAGTGGTATGTTGATAATAGCGGACGAAGGAAAGAGGATCATTGGGCAGCAGGGCGTACGAGACCTTCGGTGGAGCGCGGCAAAAACCTAATAGCATCCTGTTTTGTTTAGTACTTCTCGTTTTACGTCGAGAGGCTCTGCCCTCCTCCACGCGCGGCTTCTTCCTCTCGCTCGAAGAATCTCCGACAAAGGAGACCACCGAAAGCTTTGGGAGCATGCCTTCAGGACTTCTCGGGCAATGTTTCCTTCGAGGCCCAGATATATTGTCATAACGAAGAGGCTGGGTCGGGACTACGACATACTCTCTCATTTTCTTTCTTTTTTTCCCCGCCCTCCTCTCTTCCGTTCTCCACTCTCTTCCCTGCATCCCTTTCCCCTTTCCCGCTCTACGCTCCTCTCTCTCTTTCTCTCTCTCCTCCTCCTTCCATCCCTCCCGTCGCCACCCCATTTTCTACCTCTCTCGTACTTTTCGTCGCTTGGCTTCTACGCAGTTCTTCAATCTTCTTCTCCTCTCGTCTCATCGCCCACTCTCCTCCCGTTCTTCGAAACTCGCTCCTCTCATTATGTGCGAAGCATTATTCGTTTCTCCCTCTCTCTCACAATTATCTCGGGGTATAACGGACCTTCGTGTACAATTTTGTACTTGGGTTACGCGTGTATGTACAACGGCGATCTCGCGCTCTCTCGCAGCGGTTTCTCTTTAGTTTTTGCCCAACTCTCGTGTTTTTTTTCCCCGTCCCTTTATTTTGTGGTTCGCTTCCATTTTTATCTTCTCCCCACTCGATTCACCCCCGCCTCCTCGCACTTTCGGTTTCTTTTGTCACGTGCACGCTTGTCAATGGAACTCTTTGATACTCTTCGCGTTACGTATCTCCGCACCCGCGGTACCCCCATTGAACGCCGAGTCATTAACTATTATATTTCAATGAAGACTCCGAACTCGTTTTACACGAAACTTGTTTGCATCCGCTTCCCCGGGTTTGGCTATAAGATTTCATTAAGAGACTTTGCCACTCGTCACGCGACGCCACACGACGCTTCTCCAATTTACCGATTCCCTCTCTGCCGTAACCGACCGGACCCCGATTCTCCTCGCGTCAGTGGCGTAACCACCGTACCCGGAAACCCCGCCGACCGGGGGTGCGAAATCCGCGGGGGCGGTAAAAGCACCGCAAAAAGAGAGACGGGAAGAGGAGAAGTACTGTTCGTCGATGAGAAGAAGGCACAGGGGACAGTCCGAAGGCAAGAGCGGGTTCGCCTATCCCTACTTCCGACTCCGACGCTCTTTTGGCCCGCCGTTTAACATAGTAGTAGGAGTCCTATTTGCGCGAGGGGCAGGTAAATCCTAGTTGGGGTAGTTTACAGGTTAACAAGTATTCTTTTCCTACGCCACGGCACGGTCTCTTTGTCCCACTCAGTCCCTAACCGTTTCTTTTGCTTTCTTCGTCGGGCATTTCTACACGAGTTTACCAGTGTTCGTGACAATTTGGCCAATGGCAAAAATGCGTGCGCCCCGTCCCTATGGTTGTATTGGAATAGGTAGGTCCCAAACGCTCTAACCAATCGGACCGCATTCTTCGCTGTGTCTTCTTCTCATCGACGAACAGTACAAAAGGAAAGTAGGGAAAAAAGGTGATGAAAAGTATCCGTGTCCAAAGTCGAGGTCACGCGAACGTCGAACCAACCGACGTTACGACGCGACAGGCCGTTGCAATGCGTTTATGCGCGCGGGTTTGTTGTCATTTATTTCCATAACTACTACTTTACACGGCGCGTTCTAAATACTTAGTTCGAAAAGGCTCGGATGTTATTTCAAATTTGGCCTCTTTCACTATTGTATTCATCGCGAGAGAGGAGGAATCGCGCTCTACTGGTTACGCCACTGCACCTCGCGTTGCCGCGAAGCGTGTTACGTTCATCGGACAAAAAACAAATAGAAAGAAAACCGTCGAAAATTGAGGTGCGCGGTGCGCTCTCGCGGGCTACCTGAGATTTTTCTCGAACGAACGTACGTCATTTACGAGAGGTAAACCGCGAGCGAACCCACGCCACGGTGAATTTGCAACGGCGGGGAAGGCGGTCGTCGGAACTTTATTTGCAAGAGTTTTCCGTCGGTTCTGGGGACAATGGCGCGATTCGTAGACGAAGGCACGGATTTCCTTCGCGCACGGCGCAGTCAATCGGCTCTGTGGCGCACGTACTTACATACTCTATGTCGCGTATCGCGTACGTGTACGCACGTACTCGTTAATTCGTGCGCCTATATCGCACGACTAATTATTTCTCTAAGAACGCACTTTCAGCCCCGTAATTAACCCACTCGTGCCCCGCCGTTAATACGACTACCCTCGAACGCGGGTATTGACTCGGGGGCATAATGAGTATATCAAGGGTAGTGGCACACCAAACTTTTTAATTACGTTGTTTGAACTTCCGCGATACGGGCCGCAATTTCAACGGAACGGGAACGAGGTAAACGTCAGGTGGCCCAGGCCGAGTGCCCACCTCTCTATTTGCCGGGGGTTTTTTTTTTCTCTCGAATACCAATCTCCAGCGGGCCGAGCCTACGGGAAATGTCTGAAAAAACAGTTTTTCATTCCCTCTCTGGTAATTGGAGAGAACGAATGGCCTCCCGACCCTCGTTCGAGCGGTGCCACGGTTGATTTTAGATTCCACTCAGGATTACACCCGAAAAATTCGCGCACCGAGATTCTACCTTGTGGCACGGACTATCGGCGACGCACACTTGTTGAACGCGTGGTTTATCTTTGGCCATAGATCACTCAGGGTCTAACGTGTGTTCCTTTACGCGCTCTCTTTCTCTCGCAGTCTCCTTCTCTTCTCTCCTATCCCCATATCCACCTTGTCTCTTCTCCTACCCGCGTTTCGCTAACCCGTAGCGGATTTTGCTCGCTCGCGAGGACACGCTTTTAGAAGATAGCCGGTCATGATACGTCTCCGGTAAACGGTCAACTCGGTGTACGGTCTTCTACAAACACAGACGCGTACGCCTGGAACGGCCACCGTGGAGCACGAATTTTCATTTTTCTATTTCCTCGGGGCTCCGAAAGTATGTACCCACTTCGTATTCCGTACGCCGAGCCGGACAATGGAAAACGGGGCGAGAGAAATGTGGACGTAGCGTGTATGGGCGGTTTCGTTGTTTTTCTTTTTGCAACGTAGATTCGCGGGGGCATGAAAATTATACGTATTGATAATTAAATTAACTTACCCGCGAGCGAAGTCGCCATGGTAACGAGTCACGATCTTTCGGTTTGTATCGCGCTTCGCGTAATAATAAAGATCAAATGGAAATTCGTTCTCGATGACTATCATTTTCTTCGACAGGTGTGTGTCTATCTACGTGGAGAGGCAGGCTGAATCCGCCGCCGCCGCGACTTCCGTTCGCTTTGCCTCTTCCACTCGACGACTCTTCTCTTTCTCTCAGCGTTCTCTATTTTTTCGTCATTCTTCCTTTTGCGCTTTACATTCTCGTTCTCTATCGAAGCGCGAGTTTCGCGCTCTCTCCCTTCCGTCGGTGTCTTTTTATCTTCATCCCGTTGTCCAGCACGCCCTTCGACTTTCCTTTTCTCACGGTGGCCCTTTAATCGATTTTCTTTTTTTTTCTCTCTCTCTCTCTCTCTCTCTCTCTCTCTCTCTCTCTCTCTCTCTCTCTCTCTCTCTCTCTCTCTCTCTCTCTCTCTCTCTCTCTCTCTCTCTCTCTCTCTCTCTCTCTCTCTCTCTCTCTCTCTCTCTCTCTCTCTCTCTCTCTCTCTATCTATCTATCTATCTATCTATCTATCTATCTATCTATCTATCTATCTCTCTATCTCTCTATCTCTCTCTCTCTATCTCTCTCTCTCTATCTCTCCCTCTCTCCCCCCCACCCCTCTCACTCTTTGTTTCATCTCTCGCGTTCTATTTCCCTTTCCGTAGTTTTCCACGTACCCTTTTCGTTCATTCGTCGACTTCTCTTTTTACCTCGTTACCTATTTGCTCCACAATTTTTTACCGTTGCGGTCCTCCTTTTCCTTCCCACCCTTTCTCCGTGTTACCCTCGGTAACCAACTCTTTCTTATTCCCTTTAACCCCGCCCCCCCCCCCATCCCTGTTTCTCTCTATCCATCCATCCATTCTTCTCTCTCTCTCTGTTACCGGCCGCCCGACGCTGTTTCACTTTTATTCCATCCGCCCTTCCATTCTCTGGGCTACACTCCCTCCCTGCCCCCTGCCCCCTTCCCCCTCTCATTCTTTCTCTGTTTCACCCCTTCGGCGGCCCTATGTCCCGGTATCTCGGTGGCCATAAATTACGCTCTCCTTTTATTTGCCGTAGCGCCGAACTTAAGTAACTAGATCCCGAACTCGGGTACGAGGGGTTAAACGGGCGCGTTCCTCCTTATACGGTTTGCGATACGCGGAGTAGTGACCCACCCTCACCCACTCTCATTCCGAGCAGATGCAATTGCGTTGTCCCGCGGGGGCGAGCGTGTCGCACAGCCGGACCAAGGGGTCCAATAATGGCGACCTGAATAATACAAGGGACACGGCGGCGGCCCGAGGAGGGGAAGGATGCAGAGTCAAGTCGTCGTTGTCGCCGCCATGTTCCTTCTATTCGTGTTAAATTTCATGCCGGATCCTCGCTGCTCCTTGGAAAGGAATAAGGCGGAGGAACGGTGTCGTGTCCGTTTCTATCGGCCCGGCGCTCGGCGTATCGAACTTGGATACCAGGACGAAACGAAACAACTAAAAATGAGACGCTTCGCTCTTCGAAGTTCGTGCCTTTCGACCCGCTCCGTTTTACTTTTCGGACGCCCCACCGACGTGAAAGGTTGCTTAGATGGAATGTACAAATTTGATGCTTCTTTTTCAGAGCAAATAATTACCAAAGCGAAAGTCTAGAAAATTGAATAATGAACGTACGCGAGCAATATATTGTTTATTTAGAATTCCACAGAAAATAAAGCAGGATTAACGATAAGGTCGATATATCTCTCTTATACATTTTAACCAAACGACTCGTCGTCAACGCTCGTACAACGCTTTTTCCCTTCAGTTTCACATTGTGAATAATCCGAGGCATCCTGTACACAAAACCGAACGCGACGTAAACCAGCGCCGCGAGGGGGCGGGGGACCATGGTGGAAGAAAGGGAGTAAGTTTCTTCTTGGTATTCTCCGCGATTTTCATCCCGGTAGAGATTAGAAAAGCAGAGACAGGTTCGTTCGTTCGTTCGTTCGTTCGTTCATTCGCCTGGGTTATATTCCGTACTGGTGAGTTTACTCGGTAAGGGGGTGGCGGGAGTGGGGGGGGGGGGAGGGGGGGAGAGAGAGAGAGGGGTGGAGAAAATCGTTGAGAGTCGACAATCCCGTGGCCTGACATAAATTAGTCGTGGGTGAAATCCCGTCCTAATCCATCATAAATAACTCCGTGCAGATGCGTGTATATGCGCGCGTACGGGGATTCCGTCCCCTAAATTATTTCAAAAAGATCGCGGCCCACGTGCTGCATCACCGGAGCGCGGGGGATGCGCGTGTGGATCCGTGTAACGCGGCCCCCCGTGTGTGCCTCGTCGAGTGCTTAACCACCTGCCAAACGTAGGAGGATTCTTTAATCCCTATTGACAATTTGTCTGCCTCTTCCTACTTAAAACACTCGACCGGGAGAAATGGTGGAAAAAAATGCCCTCGGTTACCTTTCGAAGGGGTAGTTGGCACTCTCGGTGCGCGCTTTCGGATTTAACGCGATCTCCCTTTATCTAGCGTACAGAATTAATCGGGACTTTAACTTTAATACCGTTTCCCGCGTTCTCGGTAGGCAGCTCGGTTACCCGATTTTTCAAAGAAACGATCGGCGAGATGAGCGCGATCGGATAACTTTGCGTTCGCGATGCGCTTACCCGGATTCAAGTTTCGCGAAATGGATCGGTCGCCCGAACCTCCCCGAATCTAATTTTAATACCCCGGACTCTCGAATCTTCGGTATCCTAAGCCTACTAATAACCGTTAGCCGACGAGGGGACGCAGCATAAACCCCGCGCGAGTCGTTACGCGCCTATCGCTGTTCCTGCGTGGTAAAGCGCATCGCGTCTTCGTATTAATGAGCCCATCCACCTGTGGATGGGCCAAACAATAGAAATTGTTTTTTTTGTTGCATTTTCTTCAAGTATAACGTGTAAGGAGTGTATTCCCAAAGTTTTATGTTTCGATTTCAAAAATTTCCAAAATTACAACATTCCGAAGTCTGAGAAGGAAAATGCGGAGTCAATTTTGTAATAATGAAATATAATATTGTTGTTTTACAAACATGATCTTGGTAGGGACCAGAGGCAGTAGGATGTGGAATATTCTGCAAAAATTTCAGACCAATCCGCCGTGTTGTTTGTCAGATTTTACACCCGCCGAGTGAAC
>CAKOGF010000139.1:0-17012 GCA_933228935.1 Pemphredon lugubris
ATCCACTCTACATCCATTTTTATCCACTCTACATCCATTTTATCCACTCGACATCCATTTTATCCACTCGACATCCATTTTTATCCACTCTACATCCATTTTATCCACTCTACATCCATTTTATCCACTCTACATCCATTTTTATCAACTCTACATCCATTTTATCCACTCTACATCCATTTTTATCCACTCTACATCCATTTTATCCACTCGACATCCATTTTATCCACACTACATCTATTTTTATCCACTCTGCATCCATTTTATCAACTCTACATCCATTTTATCCACTCTACATCCATTTTATCTACTCTACATCCATTTTATCCACTCTACATCCATTTTATCCACTCTACATCCATTTTATCCACTCTACATCCATTTTTATCAACTCTACATTCATTTTATCCACTCTACATCCATTTTTATCCACTCTACATCCATTTTATCCACTCGACATCCATTTTTATCCACTCTACATCCATTTTTATCCACTCTACATCCATTTTATCCACTCTACATCCATTTTATCCACTCTACATCCTTTTTATCCACTCTACATCCGTTTTATCCACTCTACATCCATTTTATCCACTCTACATCCTTTTTATCCACTCTACATCCGTTTTATCCACTCTACATCCATTTTATCCACTTTACATCCATTGTTATCCACTCTACATCCATTTTATCCACACTACATCTATTTTTATCCACTCTGCATCCATTTTATCTACTCTACATCCATTTTATCCACTCTACATCCATTTTTATCAACTCTACATCCATTTTATCCACTCTACATCCATTTTTATCCACTCTACATCCATTTTATCCACTCGACATCCATTTTTATCCACTCTACATCCTTTTTCATCCACTCTACATCCATTTTATACACTCTACATCCATTTTATCCACTCTACATCCTTTTTATCCACTCTACATCCGTTTCATCCACTCTACATCCATTTTATCCACTCTACATCCATTTTATTCACTCTACATCCATTTTATACACACTACATCCATTTTATCCACTCTACATCCATTTTTATCCACTCTACATCCATTTTTATCCACTCTACATCTATTTTATACACTCTACATCAATTTTATCCACTCTACATCCATTGTTATCCACTCTACATCCATTTTATCCACACTACATCTATTTTTATCCACTCTGCATCCATTTTATCCACTCTACATCCTTTTTATCCACTCTACATCCGTTTTATCCACTCTACATCCATTTTATCCACTTTACATCCATTGTTATCCACTCTACATCCATTTTATCCACACTACATCTATTTTTATCCACTCTGCATCCATTTTATCAACTCTACATCCATTTTATCCACTCTACATCCATTTTATCTACTCAACATCCATTTTATCCACTCTACATCCATTTTTATCAACTCTACATCCATTTTATCCACTCTACATCCATTTTTATCCACTCTACATCCATTTTATCCACTCGACATCCATTTTATCCACACTACATCTATTTTTATCCACTCTGCATCCATTTTATCAACTCTACATCCATTTTATCCACTCTACATCCATTTTATCCACTCTACATCAATTTTATCCACTCTACATCCATTTTTATCCACTCTACATCCATTTTATATACTCTACATCCAATTTATATACTCTACATCCATTTTTATCCACTCTACATCCATTTTATACAATCTACATCCATTTTTATCCACTCTACATCCATTTTTATCAACTCTACATCCATTTTATCCACTCTACATCCATTTTTATTAACTCTACATCCATTTTATCCACTTTACATCCATTTTATCAACTCTACATCCATTCTATCCACTCTACATCCATTTTATCCAATCTACATTCATTTTATCCACTTTACATCCATTGTTATCCACTCTACATCCATTTTATCCACACTACATCTATTTTTATCCACTCTGCATCCATTTTATCAACTCTACATCCATTTTATCCACTCTACATCCATTTTATCTACTCTACATCCATTTTATCCACTCTACATCCATTTTTATCCACTCTACATCCATTTTATATACTCTACATCCAATTTATATACTCTACATCCATTTTTATCCACTCTACATCCATTTTATACAATCTACATCCATTTTTATCCACTCTACATCCATTTTTATCAACTCTACATCCATTTTATCCACTCTACATCCATTTTTATTAACTCTACATCCATTTTATCCACTTTACATCCATTTTATCAACTCTACATCCATTCTATCCACTCTACATCCATTTTATCCAATCTACATCCATTTTTATCCACTCTACATCCATTTTCATCCACTCTACATCCATTTTATACACTCTACATCAATTTTATCCACTCTACATCCATTTTATTCACTCTACATCCATTTTATACACTCTACAACCATTTTATCAACTCTACATCCATTTTATCCACTCTACATCCATTTTATCTACTCTACATCCATTTTATCCACTCTACATCCATTTTATCTACTCTACATCCATTTTATCCACTCTACATCCATTTTTATCAACTCTACATCCATTTTATCCACTCTACATCCATTTTTATCCACTCTACATCCATTTTATCCACTCGACATCCATTTTTATCCACTCTACATCCATTTTATATACTCTACATCCAATTTATATACTCTACATCCATTTTTATCCACTCTACATCCATTTTTATCCACTCTACATCCATTTTATCCACTCTACATCCATTTTTATCAACTCTATATCCATTTTATCCACTCTACATCCATTTTTGTCCACTCTACATCCATTTTATATACTCAACATCCAATTTATATACTCTACATCCATTTTTATCCACTCTACATCCATTTTATACAATCTACATCCATTTTTATCCACTCTACATCCATTTTTATCAACTCTACATCCATTTTATCCACTCTACATCCATTTTTATTAACTCTACATCCATTTTATCCACTTTACATCCATTTTATCAACTCTACATCCATTCTATCCACTCTACATCCATTTTATACAATCTACATCCATTTTTATCCACTCTACATCCATTTTCATCCACTCTACATCCATTTTATACACTCTACATCAATTTTATCCACTCTACATCCATTTTATTCACTCTACATTCATTTTATACACTCTACATCCATTTTATCCACTCTACATCCATTTTTATCCACTCTACATCCATTTTTATCCACTCTACATCCATTTTTATCCACTCTACATCAATTTTATCCACTCTACATCCATTTTATTCACTCTACATCCATTTTATACACTCTACATCCATTTTATCCACTCTACATCCATTTTATCCACTCTACATCCATTTTATCCACTCTACATCCATTTTTATCCACTCTACATCCATTTTATCCACACTACATCTATTTTTATCCACTCTGCATCCATTTTATCAACTCTACATCCATTTTATCCTCTCTACATCCATTTTATACACTCTACATCAATTTTATCCACTCTACATCCATTTTATTCACTCTACATTCATTTTATACACTCTACATCCATTTTATCCACTCTACATCCATTTTTATCCACTCTACATCCATTTTATCCACTCTACATCCATTTTATCCACTCTACATCCATTTTATCTACTCTACATCCATTTTATCCACTCTACATCCATTTTTATCAAATCTACATCCATTTTATCCACTCTACATCCATTTTTATCCACTCTACATCCATTTTATCCACTCGACATCCATTTTTATCCACTCTACATCCATTTTCATCCACTCTACATCCATTTTATCCACTCTACATCCATTTTATCCACACTACATCTATTTTTATCCACTCTGCATCCATTTTATCCACTCTACATCCTTTTTATCCACTCTACATCCGTTTTATCCACTCTACATCCATTTTATCCACTTTACATCCATTTTATCCACTCTACATCCATTTTATCCAATCTACATCCATTTTTATCCACTCTACATCCATTTTTATCCACTCTACATCCATTTTATACACTCTACATCAATTTTATCCACTCTACATCCATTTTATTCACTCTACATCCATTTTATACACTCTACATCCATTTTATCCACTCTACATCCATTTTTATCCACTCTACATCCATTTTTATCCACTCTACATCCATTTTATACACTCTACATCAATTTTATCCACTCTACATCCATTGTTATCCACTCTACATCCATTTTATCCACACTACATCTATTTTTATCCACTCTGCATCCATTTTATCCACTCTACATCCTTTTTATCCACTCTACATCCGTTTTATCCACTCTACATCCATTTTATCCACTTTACATCCATTGTTATCCACTCTACATCCATTTTATCCACACTACATCTATTTTTATCCACTCTGCATCCATTTTATCCACTCTACATCCATTTTATCCACTCTACATCCATTTTATCTACTCTACATCCATTTTATCCACTCTACATCCATTTTTATCAACTCTACATCCATTTTATCCACTCTACATCCATTTTTATCCACTCTACATCCATTTTATCCACTCGACATCCATTTTATCCACTCTACATCCATTTTTATCAACTCTACATCCATTTTATCCACTCTACATCCATTTTTATCCACTCTACATCCATTTTATCCACTCGACATCCATTTTTATCCACTCTACATCCATTTTCATCCACTCTACATCCATTTTATACACTCTACATCAATTTTATCCACTCTACATCCATTTTATTCACTCTACATCCATTTTATACACTCTACATCCATTTTATCTACTCTACATCCATTTTATCCACTCTACATCCATTTTTATCAACTCTACATCCATTTTATCCACTCTACATCCATTTTTATCCACTCTACATCCATTTTATCCACTCTACATCCATTTTATCCACACTACATCTATTTTTATCCACTCTGCATCCATTTTATCAACTCTACATCCATTTTATCCACTCTACATCCATTTTATCTACTCTACATCCATTTTATCCACTCTACATCCATTTTATCTACTCTACATCCATTTTATCCACTCTACATCCATTTTTATCAACTCTACATTCATTTTATCCACTCTACATCCATTTTTATCCACTCTACATCCATTTTATCCACTCTACATCCATTTTTATCCACTCTACATCCATTTTCATCCACTCTACATCCATTTTATCCACTCTACATCCATTTTATCCACTCTACATCCTTTTTATCCACTCTACATCCGTTTTATCCACTCTACATCCATTTTATCCACTCTACATCCTTTTTATCCACTCTACATCCGTTTTATCCACTCTACATCCATTTTATCCACTTTACATCCATTGTTATCCACTCTACATCCATTTTATCCACACTACATCTATTTTTATCCACTCTGCATCCATTTTATCTACTCTACATCCATTTTATCCACTCTACATCCATTTTTATCAACTCTACATCCATTTTATCCACTCTACATCCATTTTTATCCACTCTACATCCATTTTATCCACTCGACATCCATTTTTATCCACTCTACATCCTTTTTCATCCACTCTACATCCATTTTATACACTCTACATCCATTTTATCCACTCTACATCCTTTTTATCCACTCTACATCCGTTTCATCCACTCTACATCCATTTTATCCACTCTACATCCATTTTATTCACTCTACATCCATTTTATACACTCTACATCCATTTTATCCACTCTACATCCATTTTTATCCACTCTACATCCATTTTTATCCACTCTACATCTATTTTATACACTCTACATCAATTTTATCCACTCTACATCCATTGTTATCCACTCTACATCCATTTTATCCACACTACATCTATTTTTATCCACTCTGCATCCATTTTATCCACTCTACATCCTTTTTATCCACTCTACATCCGTTTTATCCACTCTACATCCATTTTATCCACTTTACATCCATTGTTATCCACTCTACATCCATTTTATCCACACTACATCTATTTTTATCCACTCTGCATCCATTTTATCAACTCTACATCCATTTTATCCACTCTACATCCATTTTATCTACTCAACATCCATTTTATCCACTCTACATCCATTTTTATCAACTCTACATCCATTTTATCCACTCTACATCCATTTTTATCCACTCTACATCCATTTTATCCACCCGACATCCATTTTATCCACACTACATCTATTTTTATCCACTCTGCATCCATTTTATCAACTCTACATCCATTTTATCCACTCTACATCCATTTTATCTACTCTACATCCATTTTATCCACTCTACATCCATTTTTATCCACTCTACATCCATTTTATATACTCTACATCCAATTTATATACTCTACATCCATTTTTATCCACTCTACATCCATTTTATACAATCTACATCCATTTTTATCCACTCTACATCCATTTTTATCAACTCTACATCCATTTTATCCACTCTACATCCATTTTTATTAACTCTACATCCATTTTATCCACTTTACATCCATTTTATCAACTCTACATCCATTCTATCCACTCTACATCCATTTTATCCAATCTACATTCATTTTATCCACTTTACATCCATTGTTATCCACTCTACATCCATTTTATCCACACTACATCTATTTTTATCCACTCTGCATCCATTTTATCAACTCTACATCCATTTTATCCACTCTACATCCATTTTATCTACTCTACATCCATTTTATCCACTCTACATCCATTTTTATCCACTCTACATCCATTTTATATACTCTACATCCAATTTATATACTCTACATCCATTTTTATCCACTCTACATCCATTTTATACAATCTACATCCATTTTTATCCACTCTACATCCATTTTTATCAACTCTACATCCATTTTATCCACTCTACATCCATTTTTATTAACTCTACATCCATTTTATCCACTTTACATCCATTTTATCAACTCTACATCCATTCTATCCACTCTACATCCATTTTATCCAATCTACATCCATTTTTATCCACTCTACATCCATTTTCATCCACTCTACATCCATTTTATACACTCTACATCAATTTTATCCACTCTACATCCATTTTATTCACTCTACATCCATTTTATACACTCTACATCCATTTTATCAACTCTACATCCATTTTATCCACTCTACATCCATTTTATCTACTCTACATCCATTTTATCCACTCTACATCCATTTTATCTACTCTACATCCATTTTATCCACTCTACATCCATTTTTATCAACTCTACATCCATTTTATCCACTCTACATCCATTTTTATCCACTCTACATCCATTTTATCCACTCGACATCCATTTTTATCCACTCTACATCCATTTTATATACTCTACATCCAATTTATATACTCTACATCCATTTTTATCCACTCTACATCCATTTTTATCCACTCTACATCCATTTTATCCACTCTACATCCATTTTTATCAACTCTACATCCATTTTATCCACTCTACATCCATTTTTGTCCACTCTACATCCATTTTATATACTCAACATCCAATTTATATACTCTACATCCATTTTTATCCACTCTACATCCATTTTATACAATCTACATCCATTTTTATCCACTCTACATCCATTTTTATCAACTCTACATCCATTTTATCCACTCTACATCCATTTTTATTAACTCTACATCCATTTTATCCACTTTACATCCATTTTATCAACTCTACATCCATTCTATCCACTCTACATCCATTTTATACAATCTACAACCATTTTTATCCACTCTACATCCATTTTTATCCACTCTACATCCATTTTATACACTCTACATCAATTTTATCCACTCTACATCCATTTTATTCACTCTACATTCATTTTATACACTCTACATCCATTTTATCCACTCTACATCCATTTTTATCCACTCTACATCCATTTTTATCCACTCTACATCCATTTTTATCCACTCTACATCAATTTTATCCACTCTACATCCATTTTATTCACTCTACATCCATTTTATACACTCTACATCCATTTTATCCACTCTACATCCATTTTATCCACTCTACATCCATTTTATCCACTCTACATCCATTGTTATCCACTCTACATCCATTTTATCCACACTACATCTATTTCTATCCACTCTGCATCCATTTTATCAACTCTACATCCATTTTATCCTCTCTACATCCATTTTATACACTCTACATCAATTTTATCCACTCTACATCCATTTTATTCACTCTACATTCATTTTATACACTCTACATCCATTTTATCCACTCTACATCCATTTTTATCCACTCTACATCCATTTTATCCACTCTACATCCATTTTATCTACTCTACATCCATTTTATCCACTCTACATCCATTTTATCTACTCTACATCCATTTTATCCACTCTACATCCATTTTTATCAACTCTACATCCATTTTATCCACTCTACATCCATTTTTATCCACTCTACATCCATTTTATCCACTCGACATCCATTTTTATCCACTCTACATCCATTTTATATACTCTACATCCAATTTATATACTCTACATCCATTTTTATCCACTCTACATCCATTTTATCCAATCTACATCCATTTTTATCCACTCTACATCCATTTTATCCACTCGACATCCATTTTTATCCACTCTACATCCATTTTATATACTCTACATCCAATTTATATACTCTACATCCATTTTTATCCACTCTACATCCATTTTATCCAATCTACATCCATTTTTATCCATTCTACATCCATTTTTATCAACTCTATATCCATTTTATCCACTCTACATCCATTTTTATTAACTCTACATCCATTTTATCCAATCTACATCCATTTTTATCCACTCTACATCCATTTTATCCACTCGACATCCATTTTTATCCACTCTACATCCATTTTATATACTCTACATCCAATTTATATACTCTACATCCATTTTTATCCACTCTACATCCATTTTATCCAATCTACATCCATTTTTATCCACTCTACATCCATTTTTATCAACTCTACATCCATTTTATCCACTCTACATCCAATTTTATTAACTCTACATCCATTTTATCCACTTTACATCCATTTTATCAACTCTACATCCATTTTATCCACTCTACATCCATTTTATCCAATCTACATCTATTTTTATCCACTCTACATCCATTTTTATCCACTCTACATCCATTTTATACACTCTACATCAATTTTATCCACTCTACATCCATTTTATTCACTCTACATTCATTTTATACACTCTACATCCATTTTATCCACTCTACATCCATTTTTATCCACTCTACATCCATTTTTATCCACTCTACATCCATTTTTATCCACTCTACATCAATTTTATCCACTCTACATCCATTTTATTCACTCTACATCCATTTTATACACTCTACATCCATTTTATCCACTCTACATCCATTTTATCCACTCTACATCCATTTTATCCACTCTACATCCATTGTTATCCACTCTACATCCATTTTATCCACACTACATCTATTTCTATCCACTCTGCATCCATTTTATCAACTCTACATCCATTTTATCCACTCTACATCCATTTTATCTACTCTACATCCATTTTATCCACTCTACATCCATTTTTATCAACTCTACATCCATTTTATCCACTCTACATCCATTTTTATCCACTCTACATCCATTTTATCCACTCGACATCCATTTTATCCACTCGACATCCATTTTTATCCACTCTACATCCATTTTATCCACTCTACATCCATTTTATCCAATCTACATCCATTTTCATCCACTCTACATCTATTTTTATCCACTCTACATCCATTTTATACACTCTACATCAATTTTATCCACTCTACATCCATTTTATTCACTCTACATCCATTTTATACACTCTACATCCATTTTATCCACTCGACATCCATTTTTATCCACTCTACATCCATTTTATATACTCTACATCCAATTTATATACTCTACATCCATTTTTATCCACTCTACATCCATTTTATCCAATCTACATCCATTTTTATCCACTCTACATCCATTTTATCCACTCGACATCCATTTTTATCCACTCTACATCCATTTTATATACTCTACATCCAATTTATATACTCTACATCCATTTTTATCAACTCTACATCCATTTTATCCACTCTACATCCATTTTTATTAACTCTACATCCATTTTATCCACTCTACATCCATTTTTATTAACTCTACATCCATTTTATCCAATCTACATCCATTTTTATCCACTCTACATCCATTTTATCCACTCGACATCCATTTTTATCCACTCTACATCCATTTTATATACTCTACATCCAATTTATATACTCTACATCCATTTTTATCCACTCTACATCCATTTTATCCAATCTACATCCATTTTTATCCACTCTACATCCATTTTTATCAACTCTACATCCATTTTATCCACTCTACATCCAATTTTATTAACTCTACATCCATTTTATCCACTTTACATCCATTTTATCAACTCTACATCCATTTTATCCACTCTACATCCATTTTATCCAATCTACATCTATTTTTATCCACTCTACATCCATTTTTATCCACTCTACATTCATTTTATACACTCTACATCAATTTTATCCACTCTACATCCATTTTATTCACTCTACATCCATTTTATACACTCTACATCCATTTTATCCACTCTACATCCATTTTTATCCACTCTACATCCATTTTTATCCACTCTACATCCATCTTATACACTCTATATCAATTTTATCCACTCTACATCCATTTTATTCACTCTACATCCATTTTATACACTCTACATCCATTTTATCCACTCTACATCCATTTTTATCCACTCTACATCCATTTTATCCACTCTACATCCATTGTTATCCACTCTACATCCTTTTTATCCACTCTACATCCGTTTTATCCACTCTACATCCATTTTATCCACTCTACATCCATTTTATCCACTCTACATCCATTGTTATCCACTCTACATCCATTTTATCCACACTACATCTATTTCTATCCACTCTGCATCCATTTTATCAACTCTACATCCATTTTATCCACTCTACATCCATTTTATCTACTCTACATCCATTTTATCCACTCTACATCCATTTTTATCAACTCTACATCCATTTTATCCACTCTACATCCATTTTTATCCACTCTACATCCATTTTATCCACTCTACATCCATTTTATCCACTCGACATCCATTTTTATCCACTCTACATCCATTTATATACTCTACATCCATTTTTATCCACTCTACATCCATTTTATCCAATCTACATCCATTTTTATCCACTCTACATCCATTTTATCCACTCGACATCCATTTTTATCCACTCTACATCCATTTTATATACTCTACGTCCAATTTATATACTCTACATCCATTTTTATCCACTCTACATCCATTTTATCCAATCTACATCCATTTTTATCCACTCTACATCCATTTTTCTGAACTCTACATCCATTTTATCCACTCTACATCCAATTTTATTAACTCTACATCCATTTTATCCACTTTACATCCATTTTATCAACTCTACATCCATTTTATCCACTCTACATCCATTTTTATCCACTCTACATCCATTTTATACACTCTACATCAATTTTATCCACTCTACATCCATTTTATTCACTCTACATCCATTTTATACACTCTACATCCATTTTATCCACTCGACACTCATTCTTATCCACTCTACATCCATTTTATATACTGTACATCCAATTTATATACTCTACATCCATTTTTATCAACTCTACATCCATTTTATCCACTCTACATCCATTTTATCCAATCTACATCCATTTTTATCCACTCTACATCCATTTTATCCACTCGACATCCATTTTTATCCACTCTACATCCATTTTATATACTCTACATCCAATTTATATACTCTACATCCATTTTTATCCACTCTACATCCATTTTATCCAATCTACATCCATTTTTATCCACTCTACATCCATTTTTATCCACTCTACATCCATTTTATACACTCTACATCAATTTTATCCACTCTACATCCATTTTATTCACTCTACATCCATTTTATACACTCTACATCCATTTTATCCACTCTACATCCATTTTTATCCACTCTACATCCATTTTTATCCACTCTACATCCATTTTATCCACTCTACATCCATTTTATCCACTCTACATCCATTGTTATCCACTCTACATCCATTTTATCCACACTACATCTATTTTTATCCACTCTGCATCCATTTTATCCACTCTACATCCTTTTTATCCACTCTACATCCGTTTTATCCACTCTACATCCATTTTATCCACTTTACATCCATTGTTATCCACTCTACATCCATTTTATCCACACTACATCTATTTTTATCCACTCTGCATCCATTTTATCAACTCTACATCCATTTTATCCACTCTACATCCATTTTATCTACTCAACATCCATTTTATCCACTCTACATCCATTTTTATCAACTCTACATCCATTTTATCCACTCTACATCCATTTTTATCCACTCTACATCCATTTTATCCACTCGACATCCATTTTATCCACTCTACATCCATTTTTATCAACTCTACATCCATTTTATCCACTCTACATCCATTTTTATCCACTCTACATCCATTTTATCCACTCGACATCCATTTTTATCCACTCTACATCCATTTTCATCCACTCTACATCCATTTTATACACTCTACATCAATTTTATCCACTCTACATCCATTTTATTCACTCTACATCCATTTTATACACTCTACATCCATTTTATCTACTCTACATCCATTTTATCCACTCTACATCCATTTTTATCAACTCTACATCCATTTTATCCACTCTACATCCATTTTTATCCACTCTACATCCATTTTATCCACTCGACATCCATTTTATCCACACTACATCTATTTTTATCCACTCTGCATCCATTTTATCAACTCTACATCCATTTTATCCACTCTACATCCATTTTATCCACACTACATCTATTTTTATCCACTCTGCATCCATTTTATCAACTCTACATCCATTTTATCCACTCTACATCCATTTTATCTACTCTACATCCATTTTATCCACTCTACATCCATTTTATCTACTCTACATCCATTTTATCCACTCTACATCCATTTTTATCAAATCTACATCCATTTTATCCACTCTACATCCATTTTTATCCACTCTACATCCATTTTATCCACTCGACATCCATTTTTATCCACTCTACATCCATTTTTATCCACTCTACATCCATTTTATCCACTCTACATCCATTTTATCCACACTACATCTATTTTTATCCACTCTGCATCCATTTTATCCACTCTACATCCTTTTTATCCACTCTACATCCGTTTTATCCACTCTACATCCATTTTATCCACTTTACATCCATTTTATCAACTCTACATCCATTTTATCCAATCTACATCCATTTTTATCCACTCTACATCCATTTTATCCACTCTACATCCATTTTATACACTCTACATCAATTTTATCCACTCTACATCCATTTTATTCACTCTACATCCATTTTATACACTCTACATCCATTTTATCCACTCTACATCCATTTTTATCCACTCTACATCCATTTTTATCCACTCTACATCCATTTTATACACTCTACATCAATTTTATCCACTCTACATCCATTGTTATCCACTCTACATCCATTTTATCCACACTACATCTATTTTTATCCACTCTGCATCCATTTTATCCACTCTACATCCTTTTTATCCACTCTACATCCGTTTTATCCACTCTACATCCATTTTATCCACTTTACATCCATTGTTATCCACTCTACATCCATTTTATCCACACTACATCTATTTTTATCCACTCTGCATCCATTTTATCAACTCTACATCCATTTTATCCACTCTACATCCATTTTATCTACTCAACATCCATTTTATCCACTCTACATCCATTTTTATCAACTCTACATCCATTTTATCCACTCTACATCCATTTTTATCCACTCTACATCCATTTTATCCACTCGACATCCATTTTATACACTCTACATCCATTTTTATCAACTCTACATCCATTTTATCCACTCTACATCCATTTTTATCCACTCTACATCCATTTTATCCACTCGACATCCATTTTTATCCACTCTACATCCATTTTCATCCACTCTACATCCATTTTATACACTCTACATCAATTTTATCCACTCTACATCCATTTTATTCACTCTACATCCATTTTATACACTCTACATCCATTTTATCTACTCTACATCCATTTTATCCACTCTACATCCATTTTTATCAACTCTACATCCATTTTATCCACTCTACATCCATTTTTATCCACTCTACATCCATTTTATCCACTCGACATCCATTTTATCCACACTACATCTATTTTTATCCACTCTGCATCCATTTTATCAACTCTACATCCATTTTATCCACTCTACATCCATTTTATCTACTCTACATCCATTTTATCCACTCTACATCCATTTTATCTACTCTACATCCATTTTATCCACTCTACATCCATTTTTATCAACTCTACATTCATTTTATCCACTCTACATCCATTTTTATCCACTCTACATCCATTTTATCCACTCGACATCCATTTTTATCCACTCTACATCCATTTTCATCCACTCTACATCCATTTTATCCACTCTACATCCATTTTATCCACTCTACATCCTTTTTATCCACTCTACATCCGTTTTATCCACTCTACATCCATTTTATCCACTCTACATCCTTTTTATCCACTCTACATCCGTTTTATCCACTCTACATCCATTTTATCCACTTTACATCCATTGTTATCCACTCTACATCCATTTTATCCACACTACATCTATTTTTATCCACTCTGCATCCATTTTATCTACTCTACATCCATTTTATCCACTCTACATCCATTTTTATCAACTCTACATCCATTTTATCCACTCTACATCCATTTTTATCCACTCTACATCCATTTTATCCACTCGACATCCATTTTTATCCACTCTACATCCTTTTTCATCCACTCTACATCCATTTTATACACTCTACATCCATTTTATCCACTCTACATCCTTTTTATCCACTCTACATCCGTTTTATCCACTCTACATCCATTTTATCCACTCTACATCCATTTTATTCACTCTACATCCATTTTATACACTCTACATCCATTTTATCCACTCTACATCCATTTTTATCCACTCTACATCCATTTTTATCCACTCTACATCTATTTTATACACTCTACATCAATTTTATCCACTCTACATCCATTGTTATCCACTCTACATCCATTTTATCCACACTACATCTATTTTTATCCACTCTGCATCCATTTTATCCACTCTACATCCTTTTTATCCACTCTACATCCGTTTTATCCACTCTACATCCATTTTATCCACTTTACATCCATTGTTATCCACTCTACATCCATTTTATCCACACTACATCTATTTTTATCCACTCTGCATCCATTTTATCAACTCTACATCCATTTTATCCACTCTACATCCATTTTATCTACTCAACATCCATTTTATCCACTCTACATCCATTTTTATCAACTCTACATCCATTTTATCCACTCTACATCCATTTTTATCCACTCTACATCCATTTTATCCACTCGACATCCATTTTATCCACACTACATCTATTTTTATCCACTCTGCATCCATTTTATCAACTCTACATCCATTTTATCCACTCTACATCCATTTTATCTACTCTACATCCATTTTATCCACTCTACATCCATTTTTATCCACTCTACATCCATTTTATATACTCTACATCCAATTTATATACTCTACATCCATTTTTATCCACTCTACATCCATTTTATACAATCTACATCCATTTTTATCCACTCTACATCCATTTTTATCAACTCTACATCCATTTTATCCACTCTACATCCATTTTTATTAACTCTACATCCATTTTATCCACTTTACATCCATTTTATCAACTATACATCCATTCTATCCACTCTACATCCATTTTATCCAATCTACATTCATTTTATCCACTTTACATCCATTGTTATCCACTCTACATCCATTTTATCCACACTACATCTATTTTTATCCACTCTGCATCCATTTTATCAACTCTACATCCATTTTATCCACTCTACATCCATTTTATCTACTCTACATCCATTTTATCCACTCTACATCCATTTTTATCCACTCTACATCCATTTTATATACTCTACATCCAATTTATATACTCTACATCCATTTTTATCCACTCTACATCCATTTTATACAATCTACATCCATTTTTATCCACTCTACATCCATTTTTATCAACTCTACATCCATTTTATCCACTCTACATCCATTTTTATTAACTCTACATCCATTTTATCCACTTTACATCCATTTTATCAACTCTACATCCATTCTATCCACTCTACATCCATTTTATCCAATCTACATCCATTTTTATCCACTCTACATCCATTTTCATCCACTCTACATCCATTTTATACACTCTACATCAATTTTATCCACTCTACATCCATTTTATTCACTCTACATCCATTTTATACACTCTACATCCATTTTATCAACTCTACATCCATTTTATCCACTCTACATCCATTTTATCTACTCTACATCCATTTTATCCACTCTACATCCATTTTTATCAACTCTACATCCATTTTATCCACTCGACATCCATTTTTATCCACTCTACATCCATTTTATCCACTCGACATCCATTTTTATCCACTCTACATCCATTTTATATACTCTACATCCAATTTATATACTCTACATCCATTTTTATCCACTCTACATCCATTTTTATCCACTCTACATCCATTTTATCCACTCTACATCCATTTTTATCAACTCTATATCCATTTTATCCACTCTACATCCATTTTTGTCCACTCTACATCCATTTTATATACTCAACATCCAATTTATATACTCTACATCCATT
>CAKOGF010000140.1:0-16970 GCA_933228935.1 Pemphredon lugubris
CAGAAGGGCCTGTCGGAGAGACGCCCTGGAGGTGCTGCCACCGTGTGTCCCTTTTCCAAACTATTCGCAAACAAAGACTTATTGTTAGAAGAGCTTTCACTTAAATGCGTAACGCTGTTAGCTTTAGTAACTGCACACCGTGTTCATACGTTAACAAAAATAGGTCTGGAAAATATTCTTATTTTAGAGGACAAAGTAGAGATTAAAATATCCGACCGTATGAAAACATCTGTTCCTAATGAACCACAACCGTTTCTGGTTAACCCGTTTCATAAGAAGCAACCTGAAATTTGCGTGGCTTCTGCGTTAGTCCTATATTTAAGAAAAACGGCAAGATTAAGGAATCCATTTGTTAAATATTTACTTATAACGTATCGCAAGCCATATCGCGTAGCGTCAACGCAGACGTTAGCACGTTGGATAAAAAATATTTTAATTAAGAGTGGAATTGACACCTGTCAATTTAAAGCACATAGTACACGACATGCGTCGACATCTGCGGCGAAACGTAGGGGAGTTACTGTTGATGTCATTCGTAAAACGGCTGACTGGAGTGAAAAATCAAATGTTTTTATGCGTTTTTACGATAGGCCAATCGCAGTGAATAGTTGTAGTTTTGCAGAAGTCATTATGGAAATGAGTGAATGTGTTCATGTTGAGATTTATTCTTGAGGTGTTATCTGTTTTAATACATCCTTATATACATATTTAGTATGAAATCGCAACGTCTGTAAACATCTACAAGTGATCTAGAGGACGAGATGATGAAATATAATTGAATGATTAAACGAACTTATCTTAAGTGATGTTCGAACGTTATTATATGAATCATCTGGTCTGAGTATATCAAAACCCACCCCGCCCTTGTTCTTATGTCTAATAATGATCCCCAGAAAGGTTGCGATGTCGGAGCTTTAAAAGTAATGAGGAGATCAACGTGGCGGAAGCAGGATACTATGGTCAACTGTTTTTCATTTTATGATTCTTTAAATTTTGTGCCATAACCGTGTATCATAAATGCTACTACATGTGATCTGTTCGAACGAGATGATTCAAATAATAACGATCAAACTTCACTTAAGGTAAGTTCGTTTAATCGTTCAATTCTGCCCGAGATCCGTACGGGTCATTCCGCGTCAAGCGAACCACTTTTTACAGGAATGGTCAAGAATTTTGATGAATTTTTCCGGCCATGTAGTGTTCGCGGAGAAAACAATTTGGGTGAAAAAAAAACTTCGAATTTTCGAAAACTTTTTGGGTTACAGCCTCTCAAACTTGTAGGTAAGGTTATTTTTTAAAATTCATATCTTGTTCGGGACAAGCCGAACGGTGGCGTGAGTTGCCGGGCCATACATTCGTTCTCTCTCACTCACTTCTCACACGCAGCGGCACTCGTTCTGCCTTACAAGCAGACGAGTCGCGTGGTGAGGCGGGAAGCGGGGGACATAGGCCCGAATCGAGCGTTCCCGAAGGATTCCGGCGGTTAGCAACACCGAATTCGGATACTTCGAGAGCGTTCGACTCGGTGACCTATATAAATGTAAACAGGTGGGCCACGGACCCCACTTATAACGGATTTGCAGTACGGATTTAACGCCTTTTGTTCGCTCTCACGCCTGTTTTCGCCTTCTCGCTTTATGCTCCAGCTTTACGCTTCTTCGCGCTTACGCACCTTCGCGACCGCTCCTACGCTTAACCGCCGAAGTGTGATAACGCGCGTTTAATTTATTGTTCACCACCGCAATATTTATTAAACACATTGTTTTCGTTACATTCAAATTCTTTAAACGACAACTTCCCACCTCGCCGAGCTCCGCTCTTCCGAAATCTCCTTCAAGTTTCCCGGCACCTTCTCTTTCGGCACAGCCGCAACTCGACAAGTTTATTCTCGAGCCGGTTGACCGTACATTCTGGTCCTTCGAGCCGGATTTTGACGAATTTCGAACGCGATTCGCAAGTGGAAGTGCGTGTCTGTTGCTCCGCCACCACTTCGCTTCGGTTACGCTTTACAACATGGCATCCTCGAACGTTTCGGAATGCTTCGAAAACCTGATCAGCGATCAGGAACAAGTGGCTGGCCACATCGAGCGCTTCTGGCCCAACGTGGCCAAACTGAACAAGGCCGACGCAATCCGGTCAATCCTCGAGGCTCGGAGAGAAATTCTCCAGGGCTACTGGCAGGTGTTCCGCGACGGCGATCGGCACATCATGCGCTGTCAGGAAGCGGCTGACTCCACCTATGTCCGAGCGGAGACATACGCTCGCATAGAGGAGCTTTATATTGTGGCACTGACCAACGTCATCCACGCCATCGCCCAGGCCCCAACTTCCACGGTGTCGGAAGCCGAGTTGACGATGACCGCAGCTCCGCCGCAGCTTCCACCGGACCTTCGTCCTTCACAAGAAGCTCGCAGCGATCTCGATCTCGGGGGCCCTCCAGGTGCTCCACGGCGGGCGGGTGCTGTCTCCACCGCCATCGCATCCCGTGAGGACGCTGTCCTCACCGCCTCCCCGTTGCACCCTGAGCCTGAGATCTCTGTTGCCCGCGACTGCGCGTCCGCCCAGTCGCAGCGGACGGACGCTGCCCGTGTCGACTCTACGACCCAGCCAGACGCTGTCCGCGCTGTCTCACCACCGTGGCCTGTAGCTTCCCACACCGCAACGTCTACGCAGCCTGAGCCCGCATACGCTGACTCCACGACGTACGGACGCTGTCCTCATCGCCTCCGCAACGCAGCTTCCGATCATTCCACGGCGGGCGGACGCTGTCCCCGTCGATGGCACTTCGCCTCGGGAGGTTGGACTCTCCACGCGATGGAAAGGGATCTTCAACCTGCCGCCGCGCCGAAAAGACGAGCTTGAGTTCCTCAGGTGGCCTTCACAAGCACGGGACGCCGGCGCTGGTACCACGGTCTCCGCCCGACCACCCGACAGGCAGCACGGGCCACCAAGATTCTACACGACGGCGTATCGCATCCACGTTCGGACAATCTAACTTACCTCTTCGCGTTCGAACCGTCTGCTGGCGAACAATCCGACCCCTACCCTAGTTGTATTTCAACTTTCGGTCTGCAACTCCGAGTTCTTAAATTCTTCGCTTTCGCTCTCACGCTTTTGCCCTCGCGCATTTCAGCTCCGAATCGCTTACTTACATCTAACCTGCTTCGTATCTTAGTCGCTATCGAATTGTTCGCCAGCAAAACTATCTGACCTTTACGCTTTTCGTACTCGGCTTTACGTCTGTCAACAATTCTTCGCGTACCGGTCCGCTCTTACGCTACGGTCATACGCTCTCGGTCTTGAACGACTACACATTGGTGTGCGCTGGCTTGCTGCGAGTAACAGACGCATTACCTTGTTCGCGTCCGATAGCTCGCGAACAATCTTCCGCGTTTCGGCCCGCTTCTACGCTTTCGGTCGTACGCGTTAGCTCTTACGCTTTTCTAAACGTTTTTTGTTTGCGTTCGCTAGCTTGCCGGGAACCGTCCCGCGCGCTGCGACTCCGCTCTTACGCTTTCGGTCGTACGCGTTAGCTCTTACCCTTTCGCACATTCGCGAAAGTGTAAGAAGGTATTTTGCCCGGGCCCGATAGCTCGCCAACAATTCTCAGCAGTACGGCTCGCCCCAACGCCTTCGTTCGTACGCTTGAGTTCTGCCGCGCTACTGCCTTCGCGTTCGCAAACTCACTGCAAATAACCATCGCGCTATTTTGTCCGGGTTCGCTAGCCAATTTGCGATTAATCCTCTATACTGCGGCTCCGCTACTACGCCTGGAGTCGTACGCTTTAGTTCTTAAACTTTCGTACGTCCGCGGCGGACAACCTACGCGTTATTTTGTTCACACCCGAAAGCTCGTCGCGACCAATCCAGTCCGTTACGACCCGCTCTTACGCTCCAGTCGTTCGCGTCAGCTCTTACGCTTTCGCACAAGCGCTGCGAATAAACCGCGCTGGTTTGCTTGCGTTCGCTTGCTTGCGTAGGACCGTCTGCCGCGCTACGACTGCGCTCCTACGCTTTCGGTCGTCCGCGTTAGATCGTACGCTGCTTACGCTCGCGTTCGCTATCCTGCTCGCTTCGGATAGCTCGCGAACAATTCTATGCGTTACGGCCCGCTTCTACGCTTTCCGGTCGTACGCATTAGCTCTTACGCTTTTCTAAGCCGTTTTGTTAGCGCTCGATAGCTTGCCGTGAACAAGTCTTATCGTTACGACCCTGCTCTTACGCTTCGGTCGTACGCGTTAAACGTTACGCGCTTCTTGGCGTTGTTTTGCTCGCGCTCGATCGCACGTCGCGAACAATCCTCCGCGCTACGACTTAGCTCTTACGCTTTCGGTCGCACGCTATGCTTCTGACGCGTTACTGTGTTCACGTTCGCAAACTTACTGCGAATAACCTTCGCGCTATTGTGCCCGCGTCCGCTAGTCAGTTCGCGATTAAGTCTCTGCCCTGCGACTCCGCTCTTACGCCTAGAGTCGTACGGTTTAGCTCTTACGCTTTTGGCTGACTTACGTTCGCGAACTCGCTGCGAAGAGCCAACACGCTGGTGTATTCGCGCTCGATAGCTTGCCGCGAACAATTCGTATCATCACAGCCCGATATTACGCATCAGCCGTACGATTTAGCGGTTACATCTTCGCACAATCGCCGCGAATGAACCGCGCGATTTTGCTCGCGCTCGATAATCGCGAACAACTCTGCGCGTGGCGGCCACGCTACTACGCCCTCGGTCGTACACTTCGGCTCTTACGCGTTCCGCTTACTCGAACGAGCCTTTTTGCTTGCGTGCGATGTCCGGCTGCGAACAATCTGCGCGTTACCCAAGTCACGGCCGTTTATTTGTAGCACGTCGACCGCGAGAATACGCTTACGATGTAACGCTGCGTCCTCCGACATGTGAAGGGACCGCCAAAGTCTCATCCGTCTTCGCTGACACGCTGCTGCTCTTTTGCCTTTGCTCCTACGCTTTGCGACGAGACTTTGGTGCGTCGCTCTATGCGTTGCGCCGCGCTGGTGCATACGCACCCCGCGCCCGACGATGCACGCGCATCATTGCGTGTCCTTTACATTCATCTTCTGCACGGAACCTTCCGAAACGCTACGTACCACGCGCTTTTACATGGCACAATGTATTACGCGCCTATAACCTTTTACACTGCACCAGTGTATTCGACCGCGCTGTACGCGCTGCACACGCACCACGCTGCGGTTTGCGTCACACGCTCTCTTTAGTATTCGCGCGCGAATTCAATTCATAGCTCTTACGCCGCGCAATACTTATTCAGCAACTCTACTTACATTTTATTCATTTCTTCAACGCTGTATCGTACGTTTCTTGTGTTCAATCTTCACGATTTCCGCGCATACGTTACCTTCGCGACCGCTGTTCTACGCTAAACCGCCGAAACAATAGTTATCGCGCATCTTTTACGTGTTTCACGCCTTTGTTCATTCTTACGTTTATACTTTCGCTTTACGCCTAACTTCATGACTTTCGCGCATACGTTGCCTTCGCGACCGCGTCCCTACGCTAAACCGCCGAAGCAACATTTATCGCGCACCTTCTACGTGTTTAATGCCTGCGTTCACTACTACGCCTTACAAACCTTTGTACCGCACACTGCTCGCAACTCACGCCTAACTTTGAATTTCGAATTTTAGAGCTTCAGTCCGCCGGACGACGGACGGCGGGCGGTATGTTCGGGACAAGCCGAACGGTGGCGTGAGTTGCCGGGCCATACATTCGTTCTCTCTCACTCCCCTCTCACACGCAGCGGCACTCGTTCTGCCTTAAGGTCGGATTCCTATTCCGCGTTTACGCACGCTAGTCGCAGCCGCGTACTAAAAACCGAAACACATGGCGCAGTAACTGAATGGAACCTATTGATATGCCGACGGGTCAAGTGATGCGACTCGGGTTAGGACGGATTCCTATGCTGCGGCTAGAAGCTTAATTCACGCGCGGTTTTCGTCGGATGGCCCATAAATTACACTGTTTCCGGAAAAACTGAATGGAATCCATTCATTCGGCTAGCGGCTGGGAAACGGGTGCGACTAGACTGGTCCCTGGACCAGTCCTGCGATTGCCATCGCATTGCGATTGGAATGTATATGTATCTACGTATGTATATGTATATATAGAAGTGAATTTTAGAGAGTCTTTCGTTTCGGTGCATGCCGAATCCCTTGTTTTCGGAATCGAAGCGGGGGAAAGGGGGGGTTAACGGTGCACATCTTGAGACACTCGACCCTTGCGGAGGGTTCGGCCACTCAGAGCGAGCAGGTCAAAATCCGATGCGTCTACGGCTCGCGGCCCAAACGCGGCATAGGAATCCGACCTTTACAAGCAGACGAGTCGCGTGGTGAGGCGGGAAGCGGGGGACACAGGCCCGAGTCGAGCGTTCCCGAAGGATTCCGGCGGTTAGCAACACCGAATTCGGATACTTCGAGAGCGTTCGACTCGGTGATCTATATAAATGTAAACAGGTGGGCCATGGACCCCACTTATAACGGATTTGGAGTACGGATTTAACGCCTTTTGTTCGCTCTCACGCCTGTTTTCGCCTTCTCGCTTTACGCTCCAGCTTTACGCTTCTTCGCGCTTACGCACCTTCGCGACCGCTCCTACGCTAAACCGCCGAAGTGTGATAACGCGCGTTTAATTTATTGTTCACCACCGCATTATTTATTAAACACATTGTTTTCGTTACATTCAAATTCTTTAACCGACAACTTCCCACCTCGCCGAGCTCCGCTCTTCCGAAATCTCCTTCAAGTTTCCCGGCACCTTCTCTTTCGGCACAGCCGCAACTCGACAAGTTTATTCTCGAGCCGGTTGACCGTACATATCTCTTGAACTATTAACAATATCGTATTTCCGCAAATTCGGTTACATTCACAAAAGGTCAAACTTTCAACAAAAAAATTCACAATTGTTGGATAATGTTCATAATTATTAAAAAAGTTTGTTTAAAAAATAGAAATTGCTGTATCTGCCAAAGGACAACCCTTAATTTGTTCACAATTTTTTTTCAACAACTGTGAAGCCTCCTCTAAAGAATGAAGCAAGAATAAATTTTTTGGCACGACATATGGTTTTTGCGCAAAGAAGCGTTATAACTGGGGAACAAAATTTACGTCAAAAATTTGCCCAACTTCAAGTAATCATAACTCCGCGAAAAATTGTTATATCAGTGAGATTTTGTTCACTTTAAAAGGTGAGGTCTGCACTTTAAGGAACCAGCGTTAGATTTTGAATTTAGTCTCCTCCTCCCCCCATTGTAACAAAAAGGACGGGTTACGTCTCCAAAAACGGCGGATGGGTTGCAAACTTTTGTTGGCCAGCTTCAGATTCGTATCCAGCAACTCAAAAAACAAACAGTAAGCCACTAAAAACAATTACACCAGAACTTTTCACTTCAAACTACCATTTGACTGGACTACCAGGGCTGCCTCTACGGCGCGCGCTGGTGAATAAAAAATGATATCTCAAAAACTAAGGCAGAAGCCATCGTGATTGTAGGTTCATTTTTTAGAGGAGGCTTTACAGTTGTTGTAAAAAAATAATGAAAAAATTAGAGATTACTCCTTGGCAGATACAACAATTTATATTTTTTAAACACACTTTCAATATTTATAAACATTATTCAACATTTGTGTAAATTTTTTTTTGTTGAAATTTGAAAGTTTGATTTTTTATGAATGTAACCGAATTTTCCGGAATGCGATATTGTTAATAGTTCAGGAGATATAAATAAAAAAGTAAAAAAATAACCTTAACTGAAAGTTTTACAGGCTGTAACTCAAAAAGATTTAAAAAATTCGAAGTTTTTTATTTTACTTCCATTTCCGGTGTGGCAGGGAGTGGAGAGCGAACGGTAGAACGGGTGTGAGTTAGTGGAGTAAAAGGAAAGAAAGAGCGATGAGAGAGTGAGAAAGAGAAAGGAAGGGGGAGGAGTGTGCGGTGAGTGAGTGGTAGTAGATGGGGAAAGAGGGAGAGAGAAGTAGTGGGGGTAGAGAGCAGAAAGGTGAAGATTTTGAGGTTAGGAGAGATAGAAGTGAGCGGGAAGAAGAAGGAGGCAGAGGAAGAAGGTAGATAAAGTATGTAGGAGTCGGTAAAGAAGGGAGGCAGATAGCGGTAAGGCAGATAAGGAAGTGAGGAATAGGAACGGAGAGAAGAGGAGAATTAAAGGAGCCGGGAAGAAATGGGGTCGGGAAAGGATGGTTTTAAGGAGGAAAGGAGAGCATGTAGGCCGACGAACGCGGAGAGGCTGGGGAGGGAGAGACAAAGTAGTGAGTCGTCGGTAGAGGAATACATAAAAAGGAAGTTTGAGGAGGGGTAGGAGGAGCGGGGTGGAGGAAGCGGAGGGAGCCTTTGCAAAGAGCATAAGGGTAGGGAGATCACCGGGGGCTGTATGGGAGGAAGAAAGAGGAGGGAAATGGGAGATTTGAGAAAGAGGCGGAGGGAGCTAGGACAGAGGGAAAGGTGTGGGAAATTATAAACAGAGAGAGAAGGAGGAAAAGGGAGGGGAAGAGCGGAATAGAAATGAAGGAGTGGAGGGAGTATTTTATGGGACTGCTGGAAGGGGTGGAAGTGAAGGTAAGGACGGGGAAGGGGGGAAAGAGAGAGGAAGATGAAGAAGAGGGCATAGGAAATGAGGAGGTAAGAAAGGCGATAGGGAAACTAAAGGACGGAAAGGCGGCGGGGGGGGGGGTGGTACCGAGCGAGGTGAGGAGGTATGGGGGGAAGAAATGGTGGACTGGGTATGGAGGGTGTGTAGAAAGGAATGGAAGGGGGAGGGGTGGCCGGAAGAGTGGAGGGAGGGGTTAATAGTGCCAATACTGAAGAAGGGAGAGGGAAACAAGGTGGACCAGTACAGAGGGGTAACCTTGATGCCCTCTCTGTACAAGGTAAATGCGATGGTTTTGGCGGAGAGGCTGGCGGAGGAGTTGGAGGAGAAGGGAATGGTTCCGCACAATCAGACAGGTTTTAGGAAGGGGATGGGGGTGGTGGACAATGTATATGTGCTAAATTTTTTGGAGAGACGGGAAGTAAGCAGGAAAGGGGGGGGATGGTAGCGATGTTTGCAGATTTAAAAGCGGCGTTTGATTCGGTGGATAGGAGGGTTTTGTGGGAAGCGATGGAGTGAAGAGGTTTGACTGAGGGCAAGGGTAGAGAAAATATATCAGGAGACGGTGAGCAGAGTGAGGGTGGGCAGGGTTGTAGGGGAGAGGTTGTTATACGCGCGTAGCGCATAATTAAGATTATCCTCTAATACTTTATTATTTCATACTATTTATCGCGCTTCTCCGAAATCACCTTATCTGTAAAAGAATACCATCCGGTCGTGCTGTGCGCGACACTAAAATCGCTGAGCCCACAGCACGTGCGCGAAGAGCGCGTGGGAACGGACCGGTTGGGCAGTTGCTAGGCAAAAGCCCCACTCCGAATCTCTGAAAAACGTCGCGTGCATAAAACACGCGACGCCGGCCCGCGCGCCAGATTCAGGCATAAAGATTCGGAGTAACAAGATCATAGAAAAACGGTCGGTTAAATAAATAGCTAAGTACAAATCGAACGCCCTAGCTTTTCTGTATTTTACACGGAGCAAGAGTAGTTAGCTTTTGAGCAATCTCTTGGAATCGCGAGCGGGAGTGAACGATCGAGTGCCGTTTGAAAGAGTGATTAGAATAAGTATTTTTAAATAAAGCTACTTCATTTTCTTGTACGCGGAGTTCCAACTCTTAATTGGCAACGATCCCTACAACATATCCAAAAACATCCTGGACAAGCTTATCCTGACCAGCGCAATATCTCAAAATTGCACCTAACACCCCGGCCGGATAACAAGGTTTTGGACGGCAAGGGGGGTTAGGCAAGGGTGTCCGATGAGCCCATATCTGTTTAATATATGAACAGCGGATATAGAGGAGGGGGGGAGGAAGGGGGAGGGGATAGGAGGGATAAGAGTGAAGGGGGAAAAAGAGTATACGCTAGCATATGCGGACGACGTGGTAATGATGGCAGGAAACGAGTGGGAGATGAGGGTAATGATGAGAAGGCTGGAGGGGTATTTCGACAGAAAGGGGTTGGAAGTGAACGTGGAGAAAACAATGTTGATGAGGTTTAGGAAAGGAGGCGGGAGAATGAAGAAGGAGAATTGGAAATGGAAGGGGAGGGAGATAGAAGAGGTGCAAAAATTTAAATACCTGGGTGTGACGGTGAAAAGGAATGAAGGAATGGAGGAGCATATGAAGGAGAGTGTGAGGAAGGCGGGGATGGTAATGAGGCAGGTATGGGGAATAGGGAAAAGAAGGTGGGGGAAGGACTGGGTGAGGAGGGTTTGGCTGTTCGACAAATTGGTGTGGACAGCGATGGAGTATGCGGCGGAGATATGGGGGTGGAGGGAATGGAGGGAAATGGAGGGGCTACAGGAGAGGTATCTGAGGTGGACGATGGGGTTAGACTGGAGGACACCGGGGTATTTGATAAGGGAAGAATTGAAGAGGGACAAATTAAGAGAAAGAGCGGGAAAAAGGGCGTGGGAATATGAGAGGAAGTTGGAGGAGGGGACGGGTAGCGAGATAGCGAGGAGATGTTGGGAGATGGTGAGGGAGAAAGTGGAAAGGGGCGGTAGGGGATCGAGGTGGGAGGGAGAAAGGGAGAGTTCCTTCGAGAAAAGAGGTTGGAAGGCGAAGGAGGTGCAGGAGCGAAGGAGGGGGAAGGGATGAGGTACGAGGAGATGGAGGAGAAGGATAAGAAGGAGCAGGAGAAGGAGAGATGAGAAAAGATCAGGGCATCGAGTTTCATTTCTTGGTATAAGGAGGTGAGCGTAGAGGGGGTGGCGGGGTATTTAAAGAAGGGGTGGGGGAGAGTAGATGGAGAAGGGTAGCGAGATTAAGATGGGCAATGAGATGAGGGAGAGAAGGTACTGGTAGGGGGAAGAGAAAAGAGAATGCAGAATGTGCAGAGGGGAAGAGGAAACGTGGGAGCATGTGTGGGAAGTGTGTGGGAGGATCGAAGAAGATGGAGAGAAAGGATGGCAGGCAAGTGTGGAAAAGATATTGAGAGAGGAGGGAGAGGGAGAGAGGTGGATCAGGGAAGTATAGAGGAGGAGGGAAGGGGGGGGGGAAGGAGAGAGAAGTGGAAAGTGGAGAGAAGGAGAGAATGGAGAGGAGTGAGTATGAAGCGGAAGTCGGGAAAAGGAGAGGGCGAGAGAAGAGACGGCGGTAGGTTTAAGAGGGGGGAAGCAGGAAGGAGGAGAGAGAGAGGGGAGAGGAAAGGAGTATGTAAAAGGAAAATAAAAAGAAGGAGTGGAGAAATGGTGCATGAGAGGCGATTAGGGTATAAGGCGAGCGAGCATATGTTAAGGCGAGCGGTTATAATGTAAGGTGTGCGATGAGAGAGAGCGGGAGAGATTGGGAAATTGTAACCCTAAGGGGACCAATAAAGACATACATACATACATACATACACAAATTTTTTCGCCGCGAACACTACATGGTCAGAAAAATTCATAAAAATTCTCGACCATGTAAAAAGTAGTTTGAATCGATATTTTCAGTTTTTTTACAATAAAATGTTAAATATAATAAAAACAATGTTAAAAACAGATCTGGTATGTAATCGCTATAATCGCAGTGTCAAATATCATATTATGCATCCTTTACTAAAGTTCAGGTTATTCTAAATTGATAATTTGAAAAATCCTATTCTAGCTTGTGTCGAGAAAATATATGGATGAAAGTATACTAGAAGATACCCAACCTTTCGTCATAGTTCATAAATTTACAAATTGTTAATTCTTTGATATAATCGACGGATTTCATTGTGGGGATTTTATTCCGTAAAGGAAAGGTTGCTGGTCAGGATATTAAGGTTGACGATCCACAGAACTTTGTAACAGTAAAAACGTATTTATTCGTATGAACTGTATGGATGCTCGAGGACGACTGACTGCACAGCGTCAAGATCGAACCTCGGCGCTAAAACAAACAAACGCAGCCTCTTTCGTTATGTGGCCCGCTTTATCGCGCAACGGTGCGACGTAACGGACGATCGGCTCATTCGCACGCACAATTCTTCGAACAGAAAAATAAAAGATAACCTACATCATAAAAACCGTAATTCTTGTTCCGTTGAGAATAAATTGTAGCAGCAAAAGACTTATTTCATTCAACGACATATTTGGAAAAAGATCATTTAAAAAATGTTGCGTTTCCGCAACTTTGGGGATTAATGGGCTAACATAAATTCCTAATTTACAAATCCAGTAATGCACCTCAGCGTCGTGGAATAATCTATATTATCCGCTATCGAATCCACCACCCGGGGTTATTTCGTGTACTAATGGAACTCTGTTTTAAGATAAAGTCATTCGATTAAAACTTCTATTTCTTCGTTGACACATTAAATCTACGCGAATGTATCACGCGTAATTTTTTTCTCACAATCAGAAACCAGCGCTGTCCGTGAAAATTTCTTGACTCTCCTGCGGCTGTTGTTGTTAGATCACTTGAATGTCGTACGTGCATGGAAAATATAAGTGATATACTTTTATAAATACAAGTACGCACCCACGTAACCGAAGCTTTGCTCCCGTAACACACGGTCGCCTATATGGTTGCTCCATTTGAGAATAACAGTGCTAATTGCAATCTACTGCTCCTCAGGAACTTCCACTAATTCCGTAATGCTAGAATCTTTTCCAAGAGTCGTCGTTAAGATGCAAACACATAAGCAGAAAGAATGCGGGACCCTTCAGGCCTAGTTGGGCGAAACTTGTCGTCCATCTTTTTCTTCCATTTTTATTTTCTTTTTCATTTTCGTTTCCACTTTCACTTTCATTTTCACTTTGGCTAACGCTTTTGAAAACGCGTTACGGAATTAGCAAGAATCTTTGAATTTCCATAGAATTAGCCCAGTCTCCTCCGTTCGATTCAAACACCGCTCGGGGCATTCACCATTGAATTCGCTTCGATGTTCCAGGATGTGGAGCACCCCGCGCAACCGCGGCTCTCGTAGGCGATAGCGAAGGTAAATTAATCGTCACTCCGGTTCACAAAGAAAGCATAGCGTCGAGGAGCAAAGAGGACCTAGCGCAAGAGGCGGCGCTCGTGCTAGAGCAAGCGGGCAGCCTTCACTGCGTCGCACACGATAACAGACGTCTGCCAGGGTGGTTCAGCACGCTTCCGGCGCAACGCAGCGTAAACAAGAAGAGGCATGAACTACCTCTCGATGTGAGGCGCAAGAGCGAGGAAATTGGTGCTACAAGTGCAGATTTCGTCGAGACACCTAAACTGAAGAAAAAGGCCTTAGAGAGGAGTGCCAGTGACGCGAGCGCAAAGAAGCTGAAGGCTTCTCTGGCGAGGTTCTTCTCGCCGAAATTGGAGAGAAAAAGAAAGTTGGTTGGACGTACCGCGAGTGACGTTGTGACTTCCGCGGCGAGGTCCTATCGTAAGAGAAGCGGCAGCGAGAGCGAGGATTCTCCCCCGAACACTACCAGTCGCGTAAAAAAACAATTATCGCCGATAATCGAGGCGTCTCCCCACGTCGATCAACAACCATTTAATTTCAGTAGGATTGTCGACGACCACGAAAATACCAGCCGACCGGAGGCGAAAAAGTCTAAGCAGGACGATTCCAATGGCGCAAGGGTGACGGACCGGGCGGAAAAGACGAGGCAGGAGACGTCGGAAGTTTGCTTTACAAAGCCGCTGAGATCATTCAGGAAGGAGGGGGAGGTAGGGAAGGGGGAGAAGGAGCGGGTGGGGGTGAAGGAGGAGGGGGCGGAGGAGGAGGAGGAGGAGGAGGAGGAGGAGGAGGAGGAGGAGGAGGAGGAGGAGGAGGAGGAGGAGGAGGAGGAGGAGGAGGAGGAGGAGGAGGAGGAGAGGAGGAGGAGGAGGAGGAGGAGGAGGAGGAGGAGGAGGAGGAGGAGGAGGAGGAGGAGGAGGAGGAGGAGGAGGAGGAGGAGGAGGAGGAGGAGGAGGAGGAGGAGGAGGAGGAGGAGGAGGAGGAGGGGAAGGGGGAGGGGGAGGGGGGGAGGAGGAGGAGGAGGGAGGGGAGGAGGAGGAGGCCGACGACGACGACGACCACCACCACCACGACGACGACGACGACGACGACGACGGCGGCGGCGGCGGCGGTGGCGATGACGACCACGACGACGAGCCAGTTAAAGTGGCAGAACGGCGCGTACTAGTACAACTGGAACAGAACGTGGACAAGAGGGAGGTGGAAGCGAGTGGGGGGGAAAGGAGCAAAGAGGCGACGGCACCACGGATGAGAAGGGCGGCAAAGCACCCGGCAGGGTTTGACGAAGTAGACAAGGCTGGAGCAAGAAGTATGCAGCACAGCAGCAGATGCGATCTTCAACAACGGGGCGAAGAATCGACAATACACAAGATGGTTCACCGATTATCCAACGACCGCTCGCCTCCGCCCCAGTTAACTAGGACAATTGTGTCGCCCGGACCCGGATTTGGGCACAACAACAACCGGCCGTTCTCATACACCCGACCCAACGAGTCCTGCTGTTCACCGCCGCCCCCGCGCAACAACGTGATGTACACTCAGGTGCACAACAATAAGAAGAAAGCTCAGAGAAGTCACTCGGACAGCGACGAGGGCCTGGGTCTCGAGAGGAAAGACTCGTCGCGCGAGACCAGCCCCGCGGAAAAGGAATATCGTAGAACGAATTATTCCTACGGTAGTAGTAGCGTCCTAAGGCGTCGCAACGAGATCAATAATTTGAAGTCCAGATACGAGGGAGGAGATAGGAAGAATGCCGCCAGGACTCATTTCGGGAATCAGTTCGCCGGAGTTTCGAGGAACTCGGACACGAAGCATCGTCACGAGTTCGTCGAAATCGATCGACGTCTGCACGATAAGCCAGAAAAATACAACTCGACCGTATTCGTTGACATTTCCTGTAGTAGGAACAAAGCTCATGGCACGGATATCGGCCGAGAGAATAGTGAAGTCATCGCGAGACAAAATCACATCATCGCTGGTGGTATATCCAATAAGTCGTCTGAGTTGAGTGCCAGACGCGACCTGCTGCAGTCCAGAATTAAGTCGAGGCTTCTCGCCGATGAGATTTTCGTCGCCAAGATTAACACTACTAATGCGCCGACAATCAACAAGTCGGAGCACGAGATCGTCGACAAACCGTTCGTCCCTTCTCCCGTGACACCAACTCGCGTTGGGTCCCCTAAACGTTACATGGACACGTATATCACGGAAACGCATATCAATAGTAATGGGGAAAAATGCATTTTCGAAAAAGAGCTTCACGAGAATAACGGCAAGATGTACGGTTACGAGAAGAAGATGAACAAAATTCCGAATGACTGTTACGACATCGACGTAAGGCCGAGAGACGGTTACAAGGTTGACACCAGAAAGGACAAGTACGGCGACAAGTACGTCATCGAGACACGAACGCACGAGAGTTACACGGATGTCTTTAAACCTTTCCTTAGCGATAGGAGCAGGAATAGTTTGAAAGAGAGACCCCAAGCAACCGAAAACCAGTCTGTCAGCCCGTACACATCCATCAATTTTCTTCCAGAGGTGAATACCACCACCCCTACCAATCCCGATAATATCCGCGTCGAGTCCAGAGAAAACGGCAACGTCGTCCTATTCACTCCGATACTTGACAACAAATTCAGCGCTCAATGCAAACTCTCCAAGAGCGACGACTTCCTTGATCGTAACTACTCTCAACCGGTGGGTAGAAACGTATATCTACCAAAGACCAACAAGACCTACGAGCCGATACGCGGCATGAGTAAGTCGACGCAACGTCTGAACGAAGTTGTTGAAAATGCGGTAATGAGAACGCTGAGAAGCGAATATACGACGAGGTCTCATGAGAATCTGAGCATTCGGGCGGACTATATCCATGCGAGAGACTCGCGTCGGCCTCTACCGCCGGACAGTCCCACCGCGAACGGACGAAAAGCGGAGTCGTCGTCGTCGTCGTCGTCGCCGCCGTCGCCGCCGTCGCCGCAGCCATCGCAGCTATCGTCGTTGTCGTTCGCGAAGGATCACCTCGATAGTCTTTGCGAGGGACCAAACGATGATTATGACACGGGCATCTCGCAAATTACTAGCAGCCAGCTCGACTTCAAGTATTACAATGAGACTCGCAACACTCAGAGTCAACGATACGCGACGAGCAAGCATCGTCCCATTCACGACGGTTATGACAGTTCCCCGCCGAGAATACGCGCCGATCGCGGAGAATATAATTCCAGCCGATACGACTCCGACACGACGGCCAGAGATTTCGTTCAATGCGAAACGCGATACGCCAAATCATCGCATACCCTGAGGAAAGAATACCAAAAATTGGACGAAGATCCGAAGAGGCCTCTGCGCAGATCCCGCAATCGGTTGTATTACTTTGACAATTCCGACGCTCGGGACAGTCCACGCGTACAAGCACCCGTAAGACGGCTGGATCTTCTGGATGAGATTCCGGCAAGGCCACCCAGGACCTACCATGAGAGTATCAAGTCCAGGCACATCAGACAAGAGACCCGAGTGCACACGGAGCGCCGACGTCGCGAGGAGCGTCTCAGTGATTCCGATCGGAAAGATCGTTTGGCTGATTCCGGTATCGAGAACGATTATAGGCGAGACTCGCAGGAGGTGGACAGACGCGGCGAACAGCTCGAGTCCGAGGATGAGGGGTTTTTAACGAGACAGTTTATAAGGCACGAGAGACAGCACACCGATCGTAATATGAATATTAATATGGTCGCCCAGTTGCCGCCGCCCGACAGTCCGAAACCACCTTCCGGCGCCGAAAACAAAAAA
Source organism: Pemphredon lugubris (assembly GCA_933228935.1). NCBI lineage: Eukaryota > Metazoa > Arthropoda > Insecta > Hymenoptera > Crabronidae > Pemphredon > Pemphredon lugubris. The sequence continues at coordinate 16,826 of CAKOGF010000140.1, forward strand.
TATGAGAAGAAGGTGACAAAAAAGAATGGGACCATGAGTAAAGTCAGGCAGCTCTTCAGTAAGAAGGAAAAGAAGGCAAGGGAGGAGAAGAGCAAGCAGAACGCGAGGAGCAATAGCAGCAGCGCCCTGATGGACGACGAAGTTA
>CAKOGF010000141.1:0-16870 GCA_933228935.1 Pemphredon lugubris
AAGCTGTCGTGCACTCGCAAGGACTCGGCAAGGAGGGCACGGCGGCGAAATCCTAACGGTAGGATTGAGGTCGTACTAAGCCAAACGGTTAGCAGAGAGGAAGCAAGAAGGGGACGTTTACCTTGTCGCTGCTATTACTGAATGTGTAATAAATCAACTCCTCTAGAAGCGTCTAGGGAGGGCGCGCTGAAGTACGAGAGAACACACAAGAAAAGAGAGTATGTAGAACTTAGATTTTATTGAGGGAAAAATAGGAATATATACTGTGAATGAATACCACAGAATACAGTGGGTTAACAGGATCACTTGCCACAGGTACAGGTGGGAAGGGGATCCTGATGGTCAGTCGTGAATCCAGAAATTGATACCGCTCCTTTTATGGAAGGGGCATAATTTCGCATACCAGAGTCAAAAGATAAGGATTTTGAATCCTCCCAAAGATTCGAACCCAACTCAGGCAAAATTGAAACAGTCTGGATGTTGCCATTCACGGCATTGCCCTCTCCTAGATTGGCCTGAGGGGGGGTATACTTGCATAGGAACTTAGCGTGGACACGAGCAAAGGGACGTCCACTGGACAAAAGTTTAACGGTATACTCAGGGCCTCTCCTAAAGGTGACCTCAAGGGGGCCTATCCAGAGGGAATCAAGTTTATGAGCTCGGCCGCCAGTTCGATGTTGATAGTAGAGTACATGGTTGCTTATTTGGAACTCAGGAAGGGGGGCCCTGTTGGCATTGTCGGGAGTGAGTTCTAACACCTTGGTTTTGTAAGCAGTAGTATAGGCAGTGGCTTGGATATCAATGATTTGATTGACTAGAGATTTGATATGCAACTCAGGATCCTCAGAGGAGTCAGCTTCGATCAATGGGGTCCCTAACAGAGAAGGGGTAGTGGCCTCTCGGCCATACAACATTGCAAAAGGTGAGAATCCCATGACACGGTGTCTGCTGAGGCGATAGGCAAAGAGAGCTGCTGGCAAATACAGATCCCAGTTAGCGGCATCAGAGTAGGCTAATTTTCTCATGATAGATACCAGGGAGAAATTGGCTCTCTCAACCATTCCATTAGTTGAAGGGTTATAAGGAGCAGAGAAAGACTGATGAGATCCTAGCGCTTCTACTACTGCTGTGACTAGCCGAGCATTGAAATTGGAGCCATTATCAGAAAGCAGGACTTGGGGGCATCCATGTTGATAGAAGATATCTTGGAGAAGGAAAGCAGCCGTTGTCTTTGCAGTTATGTCCTTAGTCAGCTTGGCCTCAACCCATTTACTGAAGTGGTCCACAGCCAACAGGATAAACTTGCAGCCAGAGCGAGATCAAGGTAGAGGGCCAACTGCATCTATGCTGACGGTGTGGAAGGCATGCTGCGGGGGAACTAGTTTGAATTCATGAGCAATGGCGCGGGGGGCGTTGGAGCTGACAATCATGGCAACTTGCAAGTACATCAGGATTAGCAGGCGTAGATTTTCCCAATAATAGTGCTTCTGTAGCCAGTCATAAGTTTTAGACATACCACCATGGCCAGTTTCTTTGTGAGCCTGAAGGACCAGCAAGAGACAAAGACTAGGGCGGATATATGGCAAGTATTGGCGGTTGACTTTCTTGAATAATTGGTGGTCGCGGATCAAGGTGTCCTGAGATAGCTTTTGTAAGGCTAAACGTACTTCCTCAGTTTCACCATCCCAAGCAGAAGGATAGCCAATTAGTTCATATAGCCGATCAGCTTCTGCGGGGTGGAGAGCTAAGATGGGCATACGAGACAGTCCATCCGCATTTTGGTGTTGGATTCCAGGACAATGGATCACTGTGAAGTTGTAGCCTTGCAAGCGGAGGGCCCATCTGGCCAGACGCCCTTCTGGTTCCTTCAACTGTTGTAGCCATTTGAGGGACGCATGATCAGTAACTACTGTGAAGTGGGTGCCATATATGTAATGCCTGAATTGCTTGACTGCATATAGAACGGCCAGACACTCTTTTTCAGTAACGCTGTAGTTCTTCTCATGTTTGTTCAGGACCCGGGAGGTGTATGCCACAGGGTGATCAACACCCTCATCATCTAACTGGGCAAGGATGGCCCCAATCGCCAAGTCGCTTGCGTCAGTATAAAGGATGAACTCCTTGTCGTAGTCGGGGTACACCAAGATGGGGGCCTCTTTGAGTTTCTGCTTTAATCCTTTGAAGGCCTGTTGCTGACTGGACGTCCATTCAAAAGGAACATTACGCAGGAGCTGCACTAGGGGTTCACTAAGATCAGCAAAGTCAGGAATGAACTGTCGGTAGTAGCCCATCATTCCCAGGAAGACTTGAACTTCTTGCAAATTAGTTGGTGGTAACATCCTATTGATAGCTTCTACTTTCTTTGACATGGGTCTAATGCCTGTCTGGGTAACTTTGTGTCCCAGGAACTCTAGGCGCTCTTTAAAGAAGGCACACTTGGAGGGCTTGAGCTTAAGCCCTGCTTCTCGGATCTTGATGAAGACTTCTTTGAGGTGAGAAAGATGGTCAGTGAAGGTGGCACTGAAGACGGTTATGTCATCCAAATAGACCAGGACACATGAAAGCTTGAGATCACGGAGGATGGAGTCCATAGCCCTTTGAAAGGTAGCGGGGGCATTACAAAGTCCCTGAGGCATGCGGGTAGGTTCAAACAATCCGTCTGAGGTGATGAGGGCAGCTTTCTGTCTATCTTCAGGAGAAAGGTCGACTTGCCAGTACCCAGAGGCTAAATCCATAGCAGAGAAAAACTTAGACCCGCCAAGACGCCTGAGTGCATCATCAATGTGTGGCAAGGGATAAGAGTCCTTCTTGGTCAGGGAGTTCAGGCGGCGGTAATCCATGACAATGCGGTGTCCACCATCCTTTTTCTTGAGAATCAGCAAAGGAGACGCCCATGGACTCTGAGACGGGGCTAGAAGTCCAGCATCCAGTAGTTGCTGGAGTTCCTTGGAGACCTGAGCATCTTCCACTCTACTACGGCGATATGGCTTAGCGCGGAAGGGAGGGGCATCACCAGTATCTATCTGATGTATGACACCCTTGGCTAGACCATAATCGGTGCTATCTTTAGCAAAGATATCCGAGAACTGATCTAGAAGAGCCAGTACCTCTTTTTGTTGTACAGGAGAGAGCTGTGGGAAGTCCTCCGCAGTGAACAGGGATAACACGTGAGGCTCATCTTCAGGCAGGTTAAAATCATCAAATGTACCAAAGGGGTGTAGTGACAGTACATCAGCGGCATTGAGGAGGCGTCCATGACCAACTACTTGTCCTCTAGACACCGTAATGGGTTGGGGAGTTAGGTTAGCCAACAGAAGATGGATAGGTTCTTTATGGGAAACGTCCAGGATGCCTGGACACAGATGAGGCTCCAAACGGCCTAAGGAGGACGGGGAGTACAACTCTAGGAAGGTGTGTTCAGGCAACTCATAGGAGATTTGAGAGTCCATTATAACTTGGGAACCAGGAGGGATGGTAACGGCTGATGTGGCAAGAAGTGGTACTCCTTCAGAAGCGTCACAAGAAGGAGGGGGACACTTCATGTTGGAGGAATGGGTGCGGTATTTCAAGGTGAAGATACCAGATGGGTATTCTAACAATCAGGTCTTTAGGCGTTTCCCAGGGAGTTTATCAGGTTCCTCAAATATAAGTGGGATCTCATAACCAAGAATAGAAAGGAATCCTTCTTTCAAATTGATGATGCCATTCTACTAACGTAGAAACTGGGTCCCAATTAACAGGTCGTAGCTGTTGTTCTCGAGTACCACAGCAGGGGCAGCTAAAAGAAGCTTGCCAAATCTCATAGGCAGGGCCGAATACGCACCAAGGGCTCTAGTCATAGATAAGCCAGCTGTCCCATAAGTCTGGTGATAATTGAGGTCTGGAGCCAATTTGAGCTTCTTGACAAGTTTAGACGAAACAACGTTGACGGGGGATCCTGTGTCTAGGACAGCTTTGATCTTGACCTTCTGTACGGATATTTCTATACAAGTTGTGGTACGCCCAAACGGAGGAAGGACTGTTAAGACATCCTGAGCTTCAGCCAATTCCTTATCCCATTTCTTGATCATACACCTTAAGCCAGGGAATTCCTTATAGACCGTCTGCAGAGGGAGGGCAATAGAGACGTTCTGAAAGACAGCATCAGCTACTTCAGCGGCTTCTTCTGATGACTCTACAAGGACAGGGGCTCTAGCAGCTTGTGTAAGGTATGGACGAGCAACTACCTCCTTAGCTTCACGGGAAGGCTTGGTGGTAGTAGTTGTTTTGCCAGAGCGTAACTTGTAGGGGACTGCAATAGTCTCAGGTACCGCTAAGACAGAATAGCCATAGGCGTCCTGATCATCTGCATCATCGTCACTGGCCCCGGACTCATCGGAGATATCATGGAATAGGTGTAGAATGGGAGGACGTAGGGCAGCAGATCCTGATAACACAACAGACGGAGGGGGGGAGACTGAGGATTTGAGTCAACCAAGAGCATCTCCGCCTCTAGGTTGACATCCCTTTTCCCGTGTGTGACCTGGGATCAGCTCCCTCAACCTTAGGGTTGGTGCACACGCGGGAATGATGCCCAACCACGCCACAGTTATGACATCCTTGGCGTTTAGGCTGGTTTTGAGCATCCATAGTCAAGATGCGAGGGGCCCGTGAAGATGACCCAGAGGAGGAAGCAGTCTTGCTCTCTCTAACCACTGTCCCAGAGTGTGTAAGATGCATATCTTGCAGGAGGGTCTTGATGCTCTTCATGGAAGTAAGCATGACTTTATGAGCTTTGAAGTGGAGACAGAGGAGCTGGTTGACTTTGAGGGCTTGGGCGCAAGCAGTATAAGCTTCGTGGGTGGTCAATTGCCTGCTAGTGATTAGTTGCTGACCCTCCATATAGAATCTATCAGCAAACTCGGCCAATGTTTCTTTTGATTTAAAGGCTATATGCATGAAAGCATCTTTCTTGACTTCTAAGCTAAGGTCTCCTCCAAACTCGTCAGTTAGCAGTTGCTTCATGTCTTCCCAGGACGTAATAGACGGAAGTTTGGGAACAACTACTTCTTGACAGGTAGGGTGGAGGCAGGTCAGGATGTGCTCTTTTTTCACCTCATCAGAGGCTCTTCTCATTGCAGTCTCATATATAGTCAGGAACGCGGCTATAGTAGAGGTTTTAGGGTCAAACACCTGTTTGAAGGTGGGTTTGAAGTGGGCCTCAGGAATTGGCCCAGTATTATTGTTACTATCTACCATATTGATACGGGGGGATGAGTCGGGTTCTGACTCAACAGGAGGCTGGAGGGCCCATAACTGGCGAACGCTTCCCTCAAGGATGTCCAGAGCCTCACGATTACGAACACCTTTATTTGTTGCGATCAAGAGGTTTGAGCTTAAAGTGTCAAGGCGTTGTCCTTGGTTGGTGACTACGGTGGATAGCTCAGCGATACGGGAGGTTAAGGTGGGGCCAACGGATAGACATGGCGAGAACCGGTCATTTACTGAGTCAATCAACTCATTCAGCTCCTGGAAGTCCCTGTCTAGGTTGGAATGAGCATCCTTGAGGCTATCCACTTCGTTAGCTATGGCAACCAGCTCATTAGCGCAATGGATTCGAGATTGTCCATTAGTGCCTGGACAGCACCCGTCAGCCAAGGATGACTCAGAGGAAGCCACAATAGGAGCTAAGGAAGCCCGCAGTTCAGCAAGCTCATGCTGCAGTTCCTCTACGCGGGCAGTTAATGTGGCTACTCGAGGGTCAGGTTGTGGCGGTGGAGGAGGGGGTCCTTGACTACGAGTTGTTATACGTAATTCCTCGATAGCATCCCACAATTGCTGTTCTCGGCTGTCTAACTCATCAGGAGGGGGAGTTGGAGGGGCAGCCGCGGCAGCCTTGGATAATGCTTCAATCTGTGCTTTTAGATCATGAATGATGGCGTTAGAAGCTGCCCTCTCTCTGTTCATAGTGTCTTGTAGTTTAACACCCTCCTGCCATAATGCGGCAGACAACTCCTGCACTTGCATACTTGTGTATACCCGGAACTCATTTAGCTGACTTACTAGTCGTTCAAAGTCAGACCTTTGTAGTTCTAAAGTGGAGTCCACCTGGGCCTGCCAGGGTTGTTGCATCTCATGGAACTCTTCTAGCTGCTCCCGTACATACTCAGGTATAGAGGCTCGAATATGATTGACAGCGGCAAGAAGACGAGTGTGAGAGGATGTGGCATCTCTTTGGTTATCAGAGATAAGCGAAAATAAGGTATGAGCCCATTGTTGATAGGCAACGAACTGATCCCAATGGCTTGTCAAAGCGGCCTGCAGGTTATTCACTTCCTGTGTACAAAGCCCAAGAGTCATCTGGTGATGGACAAGAGCGGGGTGGACAAACTGGGTTATAAGCAAACAGACGGTATCATATGATGAAAGGCGAACTGGGGGGAGATGATGACTCATGATTAACTCAAGATAGTCAGTATGTCCCACATGGAGCTGAAGGCTGGGAAGGGCTCCTTCACGGGCTAGTCTAACAGCCATAGCCATGATCTGCTCTACATTAGGAGTATTTAGTTGAAAGGCCGTGAGGCAAGGAGTAGAGGTCAGATTGAGTACGTACGAGGTATTAGGGGGGTCGGCGATGTCCTCCTCTAGGGGAGGGCTGGTCACTTCAGGCGAGTTGGATTCACGAGATGATATAGGCGGAGGCGAAGGACCAGCGAAAGTAGTATTGAACGGGGTAACCGAGGGGCTTGCAGCCCCTGTAGTGAGCACCATTTTTGTCGTGCACTCGCAAGGACTCGGCAAAGAGGGCACGGCGGCGAAATCCTAACGGTAGGATTGAGGTCGTACTAAGCCAAATGGTTAGCAGAGAGGAAGCGAGAAGGGGACATTTACCTTGTTGCTGCTATTACTGAATGTGTAATAAATCAACTCCTCTAGAAGCGTCTAGGGAGGGCGCGCTGAAGTACGAGAGAACACACAAGAAAAGAGAGTATGTAGAACTTAGATTTTATTGAGGGAAAAATAGGAATATATACTGTGAATGAATACCACAGAATACAGTGGGTTAACAGGATCACTTGCCACAGGTACAGGTGGGAAGGGGATCCTGATGGTCAGTCGTGAATCCAGAAATTGATACCGCTCCTTTTATGGAAGGGGCATAATTTCGCATACCAGAGTCAAAAGATAAGGATTTCAAATCCTCCCAAAGATTCAAACCCAACTCAGGCAAAATCGAAACAGTCTGGATGTTGCCATTCACGACATAAGCCAAGATGAGCACTAAAATAAAGACTATTCCATAATGAAAACCATTGTGCCATAGTATTAACCAAAGAGAATAATAGAAATATGAGCCTAAAACAGTGCCCCTATATTATTCCTAATACTGGGACCATATATCTATTCATTTAAACTATATTTGCTATATGTAATTTATTGCTTATCTTTAATATACATGTTTACTTTAGGCTCAGAAATAAAATATATTACTAGTGAGTTTTATATTGAAGCCATGAATTGCGCCATCTCAATTTACACAATCTCAATTTCCACTGGGTTTTGTATGGCCCAATCACTTTCACTTGCTCAATTCACAGGATGAAATCAGCTTAAATTATATATGTCACAATAATGCATCATTTCAAATTCTATCTTGATTCTTGGTCTCAACACTATAAAAGTTTTTTTTCACACATAAAGTCACTTATCTAAATATTGTAAAAAATCATAACAAGCTTAACAAATATACATTTTCTGACCTTTGCTAAACAACTGGGTAATTTTTAACCCCAGTTGTAGAAGCTACTTTTTTTAAGAAACTATAGGTTTAAACTTTAGTATGTTTGCTATAGCACCAGTTTAATTTTTTTAATTTAAAATAAAAATATATCTATTCCTATGCTTTCAGCACATACCATTGCAACTACGGCGTTTTGAAAAAGCCATCTCAAATACCAGTTTTCACTAAAAACCATGGGGGTTACATACTTTTGCCCATAGCAAAAGATTTTATTTTACATATTAAAATCCTTTCAATTTTGAGACATCATACTTTTCATTTTTCTCTACAAGAATATGTAACAATAAATTATACTTTTATACTGACAACTATATTTTTTGCTTTGAAAATTGGCCCCTGATTATGAATTTTTGATACTAATTTACATTTAGATGCCTCCCAAGCAGACCAAGCTATGGTCAAGTACCAAGACGTTTGCAAGGCAGTGCTCAAGTAATATGCCAAGGATAGAAAACTTGAGCACCTCCAGTCTATATCTGTTGCTTTATCCAAGAATGTCTAATTGCTTTTGCTAATAAATCCTTACTTTGCTATCTTTTTATTTGCTTATTCTTACTAATACATACATATAGTAGCTTTTAGCATAGTTTAGATATAATATATAGCTTAATTTGCAAACAATAAGGTCAAAGAAGCCTTTTTTGGCTTTTTTGACTTTGGTGCTTTATATTGCAATGTTGCCTCAAATTAACCTTCTTTTTTATTGAAGAATTAGAATCCTGAGGTTCTTTTTAGTCTACCCATATTTTTTATTGTATTTTTATATGTTTGTTTTTTATTTGAAATGTTGTTTTGAGATGGTGTAAATTCAAAGTAGTGTATTCAAAATGCAGTTTTGAGATACTGTTTTTAGTTTAAATTTGAGATGACGTAATTTGTGATTATTGCTTACCCACCAATCCATCTCTTGAGTCCTGGGATTTCCAATCAATTGGTTTTACTCCCGCTTCAAATCTGTTCACTCAAGAAAATACTATAAATAAAGACAAATCACCCAATGATAGGTTGTGCTATTATTGAGAGAGTTACCACATAATCTATCTTTGAACCAGTTCTAAGCAACATACAGCCAAGTCAAAGGACTAACTATCCGGCCCCCAAGCTTAGATGAACACCCTCATCTTCACAGCTGTGCTCAAAGCCTGTCTAGGGATTGGGGATACATGCAAGACCCCCTGGTGTTTGGACCCATGTCACAAGGAGCCAAAAGAATGCACTATGAGGAGCCAGCACGAATAAACTCCTCCTTTACAAAATCTTGACCCCCATTGGTGTTGCCCCAAATTGCTATACTAAACCCTCGCCTAATTTTCTGGAAGCTTTGGTTGCTACAATACACATGCCAAGATCATCAAGTGGTTGATAACGGTGTACCCTATTGTGACAGCTCTGACAGGCTTACAGCTGTCCAACCTTGCATCATACCTGATTCAAATAATACCTGCCAGCCTTGTGTATTACATCCCTGCTAATGAGCTTATAGTTTCTCTTTCATCCTAGCCGTTAAGCAGCCTCATCCAATAATAGCATGTCTGATAGTTTCTGGTATTGGTTATGGAGCCGTGAGTTCACTAGCATCCCAGACCTTAGAACCATATTAACCACATGGAATGTTTTTTGCCGTTTAGAATTTGCTGTATACTCTCAGATGGTCGGAGTTCTAGGTTTGCTTGCAGCAGCAAGTCCGGAGACAAGGGCAGGACCTTTTTAAATCCTTCCGAGTGCTCCACGGGAAACTTGTTTTTGGATAGCAATGGCAATAGCCGTCATCTAGCTCTTTGATGTAAGTTTAACTGTACACAGGTTTGACAATAGAATAGTTTCGTATACCAGTTATAGAATCTATTATCTTTATCAGCTGTCCCTTTTATCATTCTAGGAGATAAACCAAAGCTTATCTTTTGGTGTAGAACTATTTTCTGTGTTGGCTTCTAATAAAGTGACTTGGATTAAAGTCACCTTATCCCTCTGCAAGGATGTGGGTTAGTTGTTACACCTGGCCCACTTGAACTCCAATTATGGCGTGGGGCTTCTCTGAGCTTGTGGCATGCTTTGGTACGTAAAGGCCTCTGTAGTTTTCAAGATTGAAATCTGCAGAAACGTTGATATCCTTTCTCAGATTTGCCAAACGGATGTATAGTATTTAATAAGCTCGTGCTTAAAGTTTGGCTGGCTAGGCTTAGCGTTCGCTGGGGAAATCCATCATTGGCTGAGCAACTGATTTCTCCAGGAACTGACTTCAGCTGGGGAAGGATAATATTTTAAGCTCGGGGCGAGTTTTATGCCGGCTAGAAATGTTTAACCTATTCGCTCTGGGGGTGCGATATGAAAGTAAACATGTTTTAAGAATATACTGCCGATTTAAATACCTCAAGCTTGGTGAGGAATATATTTAGAAGTTGTAGAATAAGCCATGGAGTCTGATTTATCGGCAAGTTTAAATTCTTCTTATGGAATGGTGACCTTCTGGTTTAACGCAATATTGAAATAGGAATTTATTTAGATTGATCCTGATTGCCAGCTGGGAGGGAAATGAATTTGAACCTGGGCGTCGGCTGCATATCGCTTGGCTTGCCAACTGGGATTCTATTCCGACGAGGGATATTTGGAAATTTGACATTTAAAACTGTAGCAGGGGCTGCTCGAGGAATTCAGGGACGTAGATTTTTATTAAAGGATTGACTTGGGGGTCACCCAGTAAACGTTAAAAGGACTGGAATTCTCGGTCATCGCCACATATGAATTCAATCGCAGCAATTAAATCAAAGAAGGAGCTACCCTCCAGTAAATTTTTAGAGAACATCACTGTTACCACTACTGATGGAGATTCCGTTAAGCTAAGCAGCCTTTGGAAGCACCAGGATGTTGTGCTAAAGGTGCTGCCACGTCTAGGCTGCCGTCTGTGCAAGTACGAGGCACGGAGTCTTGGCGAGCTCCGTATGCTCACCGACCCCAGCAAGGTGGCCTTGGCAGCCGTGTGCTTTACTGGCCCCGATCTGCAGACTTTCCTGTCCAATGGCTACTGGGCATGGGAGATCTTCCTTGATGACGCACGTGAGGTGTACAGAAAGGCAGAGCTTCATCGCTTCACCAGATGGGAGGCAGTCAAGAATTACCTTTCCAAATACTTCAAAGCCATGAGCAGCTACGTTGACCACGAGTTCGCGTTCCCCAACAACTTTAGAGGGGACCGCCTGCAACTGGGCGGGACATTCATCATCAGAAAGGGCGGCGAGATGCTCTACCAGTTCAAACCCACCAAACTGGCCATGTATCCCAGCATCAAGGAGATGTACTCCTGCCTCGGCGGGAATCCCGACGATATCGAAGAGCCCACCCCGGCCGAATTCGTATTCACCCAGGAGGAGTCTCGCGCTGTCAGCAACTCCGTCAAGCAGTCATCCTCAGGCCGCTTTCACCGTACCTGCATCGCACCCCAGGCCTACTAGATTTAAATCTCATACATACACAGTTACTACACTCTCCCGTCAAGCACGGGCTGGATAATAAATGCGATACTTTTCAATTCTAAACCTACCCTCGACCTCTTCCTATCCCCAATCAATCTCAGCATATCAGCCTGTCAACTCGTCTTCAATCCCAAAGACTTTCCCGAGATTCTCCCAGTAAATTAAATTGTCAACTTTAGAAAAAAACTTATGCGGGGTCGAGTATCGGTTCTAGACTTGAAGAGAGAAGATAGCAGCTTTAAGGGATAGCTATAGCCTATAAACCGACTCCAAATTCATCCAAGCCATCTCCAGGCAAAAAACTGCCTAGGGCATTGGCCAGCTTAATAAGATAGTTAAATCTGAAGCCAACCACCGTGAGGGTTCCCTCCAAACGCCGAAGCTACCCACCATAGCCAACGGGAAAGCAGAAACTACCCTTGGAGAGCCAACCCTAACCGCCACGAGGATGAGCTTTACCCAATCAAAATCCATCGAATTAAACCAGAAAGGCAAACCCCAGCTAGGCAGAGTAACCCTGGAGAACCAAAAACCTGGAATGGTTGAACCACAACAATAAAGCTGCAAGAAGTAAGCTGATCAACCAACTAGTTCTTGAAGTAAGCTGACATAAACCACTGCCAGGTGCACTTCCCTACTTACAAATATATCAGCCCACCAAGGATACTGAATTCAGCTTAAATACTTCTAAACCATTTCAATTTCCACTCCTTATGGCAAGGCAGCCCATGCATGATACTCAAGGCTTGTAGGTATAACCTGGGATAAGTAATGCAGGAGATTGGTGAGTTGGAAGCCCATCAAGGCTGCAACAGTTGGGTAAACTGTCATTAACCATATGAAACTCTTTTCATGGGTGTTGCTGTAGCCAAAGCTGCTGGAAAAGTATGTCAAGGCATAGTACAAGGACTGCCATTGTCATGGATCCAACCACAGACAGAATGTTTTTGCTTGCAATAGGGAAGGTTATCAGGCTGGCAGGGAGGGCTCACCATACAATTGAAGCTAACTTAAGGAGGTATGCGAGAGACTTTCCTGCCCAGTACCATGGGTCAGCAGGCAGCACAATGGCATCCACTACCCCGGTAAGGATGATATACACAATACCAAGCAGCTTGCTGGAGAGATCAGATGGGAGGTTGGGCGCAGGCATGGGTATGGGCCTAGGGGTGACAGGCAGTTTCATATCTAGATGGTAAGTAACAGGAAGGGGATACCTATAGGTTTTTCTAATTAAGGTTGTGGGAACTTGGACTGAATGTGTTCTAGGAATAATCACACTATAGTCAGGCTTAGGCTGGGGCTTGGTGGGATGTAGCAAATAGATGGGTGTGCCAGGGAGCTGCAAAAAAATGGGCACAGAGCCAGTGGGGACAAGTGGATAAGGTTTAAACTGAAAAACTATAATAATAAAATAGGGTAGTAATTGGGAGACCCAATATCTCATAACCTTTATTTGAAAATGACAATGAGGTCTGGAGTAGGGTCCAGGGGTTCATATAGGACCTTACTGCCAGTCTCCTCATCAACCAGAGGGGTTTTCCTCCCAGCATCAGGAATTTACAGGACAGGTAGGTGGCAGATTCTCAAGGGTGGCACTGGAAGATGAGTGGCATTCATTGGCTGATCCTTTGGGGATAATGGTTGGTTCCTTCTGTTCTTGAGTCAAGTTCTTGAAGGTGATCTTGTGGTCTGTGGTAAACCTGGGCATGGATCCCTGATTGGCCACTGGGGGAGACTTTAGAACTATCAGGCTGATTGTTGGTGTCTTGTTGTCTTCTTTAGGCAGTCTGATTGAATCCTTTTTGGGCGTCAGGATTGGTGGCTCTTTATTGGTACTTCCAGATTTGGATCCCATAGGGGTTGTTATTTGAGAGGATTTGATCCCATCACAACACAGGTGGTCTTGTGTTTGGTCCTCAGGGCTATTGGGCTGCAGGCAGGTGCAGCTAGGGATCAAGACCCTACCAGGTTCTCAATCACCAAGGAGAGAAGAATTGTCATTCCTGAAACGTTTGCTCTAATTTTAAATTTCTTTTTTGTGAGCTCTGTTTGGTACGCCAAAGTTTCATTTATTTCTCTTTTACCTAAATTTGGAAATTGATGGTTATGTTGCAGGGTAGAGGTGGGAAGTTTTTTCTTCCTTTGCCATGTGGGAAGTATGTTGGCAATTTGGGTACTGTTGTAAGGAATATTCCTGACATTAAAAGGCCTGATTTCTTTTTAAAAAAGCACTTTTTAAAAGCTGATTTAATTAAAATTACTTGTTGTCAGAACTTTATATACCAAATAATCAATCATCTGCCAAGAGGGATTCTAATTAATATAACATCAGGAAAGTACAGAAAAACCTGCAACTTTGGTGTTTCTCTGCGGCCAGGGTTATTTTTTTCATCAGATGTAGGAAGTCTGACTAGTCCCACAGCCTGGAGGCAATGAAACAATTCTATCTACATCTGGATTCAGTTCCATATTACTGCTATATTGTTCATATATGATATTATATGGTATAAATAAAGTATTACCTTTTGTTTTTCTAATAGGGTTCTGTCACTGGAGGGGATCAAGAGAATAACTATGCTTACATCATAAGTCCAACAAGACAATTGAATAAGAAACACTAAGCTTTATTCATAAACAACTGGCCCAGCGGCCCACAGTATTCTGAGTTAGCCTACAACCATGTAGCATTAGGGCAATGTGGCAGAAGGTCCAGTCCAAGGGGTTGTGGTTTTTGAGGGAAGTGGTATTGTATTCAGGCCTTCCACAGCAGCTGTGTCTAATATAGGGCTTTTCTATGGCTGAGCCACTCCTTGGAGCAGAGTCAGTTATCTATCTGGGCCACTACCCAAGGCTAGCTAGTCAGCTGATGACTAATAGTTGTTGGAGGCAATTTTTTCAATTTAATCAGAGCTTCCTTAGACAAATAAACTACTGGTCTATTTATCTTAGGGCAGTTGGCCTTGCAGCCCAATCCTTTGTGGATTCTTCTATATACTATTTCATTAGTGGTGCTCCTGACAGCCCATAGTTTCTAGGATAAACTAACATTCAGAATAGCCATTATGTAAGTTTCATATGCAAGGACTCTTTTAGCTGCAAGCTAATTACTGGGAAGTGGATACTAAGTTATCATGTGCATGGGAATATGGGTTCTGCTTATGCCAGGAACATGCCAATTGAAAAGTCCTTCTAATCTTGCAGCCTGGCTGCCCATTTTTTGTTGAGACTTGGCTCATTTCACTTGGGCTGTGCACCCACAATTATTGGTTGGATCAGTTAACTAGTTAGATTACCATTTTCCTGATACTTTAAAAGGGGCAGGCGGGTTTTCAGTCAACTAATTTTCCAGCAACGTATTTTCAGCCAAATTTGATCCAACTATAATTTTCTTCATATGTAACTTTTTTATTTTTACAAAAACCAAAAACTTGAAAATTTATTTTTTATTACTAAAAAATTTAATATATATTTTTAGTTACTTTTCATTATTTTTTCTATTTAGCAGGCCTGAATTATTTAAGAAAAAACACCTATTTAAAAGCCAATTTAATTATTTTTACTAGTAAAAACTCAAAATAAAACTTTATAAATAAAGCTTTATTTACTTTTTACTTTTAAGTATTTTGTTTTTGTAAAAATAAAAAAGTTACATATGAAGAAAATTATAGTTGGATCAAATTTGACTGAAAATACGTTGTTGGAAAATTAGTTGACTGAAAACCCGCCTGCCCCTTTTAAAGTATCAGGAAAATGGTAATCTAACTAGTTAACTGATCCAACCAATAATTGTGGGTGCACAGCCCAAATGAAATGAGCTGAGTCTCAACAAAAAAACATGGGCAGCCAGGCTGCAAGAATAGAAGGACTGTTCAATTGGCATGTTCCTGGCATAAGCAGAACCCATATTCCCATGCACATGATAGCTTAGTATCCACTCCCTAGTAATTAGCTTGCAGCTAAAAGAGCCTTTGCATATGCAACTTATATCATGACTATTCTGAATGTTAGTTTATCCTAGAAACTATGGGCTGTCAGGGGCACCGCTAATGAAATAGTATATAGACTACTTCAAAAAGGATTGGGCTGCAAGGCCAACTGCCCTAAGATAAATAAACCAGTAGCCTATTTGTCTAAGGAAGCTCTGATTAGATTAAAAAATTATCTCTATCAACTAGTAGTCATCTATTGACCAGATATCCCTGGGTAGTGGACCAGGCAGATGGCTGGCTCTGCTGCAAGGAGAGGGTCAGTAATAGAACAGCCCTATATCAGACACAGCTGCTGTGGAAGGCCTGAATACAATACCACTTCCCTCAAAAACCACAACCTCTTGGACTGGACCTTCTGCTGCATTGCCCTGATGCTACATGGTTGTAGGCTAACTCAGAATACTGTGGGCTGCTGGGCCAGTCATTTATGAATAAAGATTAGTGTCTCTTATTCATTGTCTTGTAGGACTTATGATATAAGCATAGTTCTTCTCTTGATCCCCTCCAGTGACAGAACCCTATTAGAAGAACAAAAGGCGATACTGTCTCCATACAATATAGTATCCTATATGAACAATATAGCAGTAATATGGAACCTTATCCAGATGTAGGGAGAATTGTCCCATTACCTCTGGGCTATGGGCTCAGTCAGAATTCCTACATCTGATGAACAAAATAACCCAGGCCAAATGAAAATGCCAAAGCCACAGATTCTCCTGTCACTCCCTAATTTTAGAATACTTAGGACTTCTCTTGGTGGATGATTGATCTCACGGTCTGCAGATTTTTGACACATAACAACATCAATGTTAAGTATAAGCTATATATAGTATAATTTATAGATCTAAAAAACCAACTTTATTTACTAGCATAAGAAGATATGCCAGTGTTAGCAGCCATAAACCCAGAAGACTTGATGTAATTTTGTACACTTTTATTGAAACATGGAGAAATTTTAGGGCTTGCTTGCTGGTGGAAGAAGATATGGTATTTGTTTAATTATAATTCAACCTTAGTAAGAAGAACTCATATATTAGTTAAATTTATTGTGAAGTATGTTTGCTTTGGTAGTGTCAAGATTTTGTGATCTTGAACAAGAATTATTATATTTATTGTTATGATGTACAGGCATCTTGAGATAGATTGTTGATGGAAATGAATCTTTATGACAACATATGTGCTTCAAATTGATGTTGGGTTGAATCAAGTGACATCCAGAGTTTTTCTTGTAGTTGCTGAAGAAAATTGATTGAAATTTGTGTGGTCAAACAACAAGACACCAGTATCTTTGGGCAGAGATGGGTTGTCAGGATCTGGGAAATATCAATAATACGTTCTTATTAACCACTTGACACTACTACAATCTTAGTAGTAATATAGAAGGATTATAATTGTCTGCCTTACAAACCTACTTGGAAGGTATTTTTATTGCCTGATCTTCTATGGTCAGACTGGCATCTGGTTGCTGTTAACTCTTGCTAGTCAGCCTATCATCCCCAAGATACTAGCTTCAACCCCCAGAGCTATAATTCTAGGCCCAATTAATGATTCTAGAATGAGGAAAAATACTATGCTGTTAATTTACCCTCTTCAGCATGGATATTCCCTTGACTTATTTGATAACA
>CAKOGF010000142.1:0-16822 GCA_933228935.1 Pemphredon lugubris
CTATCGACTATCGACTATCGACTATCGACTATCGACTATCGACTATCGACTATCGACTATCGACTATCGACTATCGACTATCGACTATCGACTATCGACTATCGACTATCGACTATCGACTATCGACTATCGACTATCGACTATCGACTATCGACTATCGACTATCGACTATCGACTATCGACTATCGACTATCGACTATCGACTATCGACTATCGACTATCGACTATCGACTATCGACTATCGACTATCGACTATCGACTATCGACTATCGACTATCGACTATCGACTATCGACTATCGACTATCGACTATCGACTATCGACTATCGACTATCGACTATCGACTATCGACTATCGACTATCGACTATCGACTATCGACTATCGACTATCGACTATCGACTATCGACTATCGACTATCGACTATCGACTATCGACTATCGACTATCGACTATCGACTATCGACTATCGACTATCGACTATCGACTATCGACTATCGACTATCGACTATCGACTATCGACTATCGACTATCGACACGACTCGACTATCGACTCGACTATCGACTCGACTATCGACTCGACTATCGACTCGACTATCGACTCGACTATCGACTATCGACTCGACTATCGACTCGACTATCGACTCGACTATCGACTATCGACTATCGACTATCGACTATCGACTATCGACTATCGACTATCGACTATCGACTATCGACTATCGACTATCGACTCGACTATCGACTCGCCGCGACTATCGACTCGACTATCGACTCGACTATCGACTCGACTATCGACTCGACTCGACTATCGACTCGACTATCGACTCTACTCGACTATCGACTCTATTCGACTATCGACTCGACTATCGACTCGACTATCGACTCGACTATCGACTCGACTATCGACTCGACTATCGACTCGACTCGACTATCGACTCGACTATCGACTCGACTCGACTATCGACTCGACTATCGACTCGACTATCGACTCGACTATCGACTCGACTATCGACTATCGACTATCGACTATCGACTATCGACTATCGACTATCGACTATCGACTATCGACTATCGACTATCGACTATCGACTATCGACTACCGACTATCGACTATCGACTATCGACTATCGACTATCGACTATCGACTATCGACTATCGACTATCGACTATCGACTATCGACTATCGACTATCGACTATCGACTATCGACTATCGACTATCGACTATCGACTATCGACTATCGACTGTCGACTATCGACTGTCGACTATCGACTATCGACTATCGACTATCGACTATCGACTATCGACTATCGACTATCGACTATCGACTATCGACTATCGACTATCGACTATCGACTATCGACTACCGACTATCGACTATCGACTATCGACTATCGACTATCGACTATCGACTATCGACTATCGACTATCGACTATCGACTATCGACTATCGACTATCGACTATCGACTATCGACTATCGACTATCGACTATCGACTATCGACTATCGACTATCGACTATCGACTATCGACTATCGACTATCGACTATCGACTATCGACTATCGACTATCGACTATCGACTATCGACTATCGACTATCGACTATCGACTATCGACTATCGACTATCGACTATCGACTATCGACTATCGACATTCGACTATCGACTATCGACTATCGACTATCGACTATCGACTATCGACTATCGACTATCGACTATCGACTATCGACTATCGACTCGACTATCGACTATCGACTATCGACTATCGACTATCGACTATCGACTATCGACTATCGACTATCGACTATCGACTATCGACTATCGACTATCGACTATCGACTATCGACTATCGACTATCGACTATCGACTATCGACTATCGACTATCGACTATCGACTATCGACTATCGACTATCGACTATCGACTATCGACTATCGACTATCGACTATCGACTATCGACTATCGACTATCGACTATCGACTATCGACTATCGACTATCGACTATCGACTATCGACTATCGACTATCGACTATCGACTATCGACTATCGACTATCGACTATCGACTATCGACTATCGACTATCGACTATCGACTATCGACTATCGACTATCGACTATCGACTATCGACTCGACTATCGACTCGACTCGACTATCGACTCGACTATCGACTCGACTCGACTCGACTATCGACTCGACTCGACTATCGACTCGACTCGACTATCGACTCGACTCGACTATCGACTCGACTCGACTATCGACTCGACTCGACTATCGACTATCGACTCGACTATCGACTCGACTATCGACTCGACTATCGACTCGACTATCGACTCGACTATCGACTCGACTATCGACTCGACTCGACTATCGACTCGACTCGACTATCGACTCGACTCGACTATCGACTCGACTCGACTATCGACTCGACTCGACTATCGACTCGACTCGACTATCGACTCGACTCGACTATCGACTCGACTCGACTATCGACTCGACTCGACTATCGACTCGACTCGACTATCGACTCGACTCGACTATCGACTCGACTCGACTATCGACTCGACTATCGACTCGACTGTCCACTCGACTATCGACTCGACTATCGACTCGACAATAGACTCGACTATCGACTAGACTATCGACTCGACTATCGACACGACTCGACTATCGACTCGACTATCGACTCGACTATCGACTCGACTATCGACTCGACTATCGACTCGACTATCGACTCGACTATCGACTCGACTATCGACTCGACTATCGACTCGACTATCGACTCGACTATCGACTCGACTATCGACTATCGACTCGACTATCGACTCGACTATCGACTCGACTATCGACTATCGACTATCGACTATCGACTATCGACTATCGACTATCGACTATCGACTATCGACTCGACTATCGACTCGCCTCGCCTATCGACTCGACTATCGACTCGACTATCGACTCGACTATCGACTCGACTATCGACTCGACTATCGACTATCGACTATCGACTATCGACTATCGACTATCGACTATCGACTATCGACTATCGACTATCGACTATCGACTATCGACTATCGACTATCGACTATCGACTATCGACTATCGACTATCGACTATCGACTATCGACTATCGACTATCGACTATCGACTATCGACTATCGACTATCGACTATCGACTATCGACTATCGACTACCGACTATCGACTATCGACTATCGACTATCGACTATCGACTATCGACTATCGACTATCGACTATCGACTATCGACTATCGACTATCGACTATCGACTATCGACTATCGACTATCGACTATCGACTATCGACTATCGACTATCGACTATCGACTATCGACTATCGACTACCGACTATCGACTATCGACTATCGACTATCGACTATCGACTATCGACTATCGACTATCGACTATCGACTATCGACTATCGACTATCGACTATCGACTATCGACTATCGACTATCGACTATCGACTATCGACTATCGACTATCGACTATCGACTATCGACTATCGACTATCGACTATCGACTATCGACTATCGACTATCGACTATCGACTATCGACTATCGACTATCGACTATCGACTATCGACTATCGACTATCGACTATCGACTATCGACTATCGACTATCGACTATCGACTATCGACTATCGACTATCGACTATCGACTATCGACTATCGACTATCGACTATCGACTATCGACTATCGACTATCGACTATCGACTATCGACTATCGACTATCGACTATCGACTATCGACTATCGACTATCGACTATCGACTATCGACTATCGACTATCGACTATCTACTATCGACTATCGACTATCGACTATCGACTATCGACTATCGACTATCGACTATCGACTTTCGACTATCGACTATCGACTATCGACTATCGACTATCGACTATCGACTATCGACTATCGACTATCGACTATCGACTATCGACTATCGACTATCGACTATCGACTATCGACTATCGACTATCGACTATCGACTATCGACTATCGACTATCGACTATCGACTATCGACTATCGACTATCGACTCGACTATCGACTCGACTATCGACTCGACTCGACTATCGACTCGACTCGACTATCGACTCGACTCGACTATCGACTATCGACTCGACTATCGACTCGACTATCGACTCGACTATCGACTCGACTATCGACTCGACTCTACTATCGACTCGACTCGACTATCGACTCGACTCGACTATCGACTCGACTCGACTATCGACTCGACTCGACTATCGACTCGACTCGACTATCGACTCGACTATCGACTCGACTGTCGACTCGACTATCGACTCGACTATCGACTCGACAATCGACTCGACTATCGACTAGACTATCGACTCGACTATCGACTCTCGACTATCGACTATCGACTATCGACTATCGACTATCGACTATCGACTATCGACTATCGACTATCGACTATCGACTATCGACTATCGACTATCGACTATCGACTATCGACTATCGACTATCGACTATCGACTATCGACTATCGACTATCGACTATCGACTATCGACTATCGACTATCGACTATCGACTATCGACTATCGACTATCGACTATCGACTATCGACTATCGACTATCGACTATCGACTATCGACTATCGACTATCGACTATCGACTATCGACTATCGACTATCGACTATCGACTATCGACTTTCGACTTTCGACTATCGACTATCGACTATCGACTATCGACTATCGACTATCGACTATCGACTATCGACTATCGACTATCGACTATCGACTATCGACTATCGACTATCGACTATCGACTATCGACTATCGACTATCGACTATCGACTATCGACTATCGACTATCGACTATCGACTATCGACTATCGACTATCGACTCGACTATCGACTCGACTCGACTATCGACTCGACTATCGACTCGACTCGACTATCGACTCGACTCGACTATCGACTCGACTCGACTATCGACTATCGACTCGACTATCGACTCGACTATCGACTCGACTATCGACTCGACTATCGACTCGACTCGACTATCGACTCGACTCGACTATCGACTCGACTATCGACTCGACTCGACTATCGACTCGACTATCGACTCGACTATCGACTCGACTATCGACTATCGACTATCGACTATCGACTATCGACTATCGACTATCGACTATCGACTCGACTATCGACTCGACTCGACTATCGACTCGACTATCGACTCGACTCGACTATCGACTCGACTCGACTATCGACTCGACTCGACTATCGACTATCGACTCGACTATCGACTCGACTATCGACTCGACTATCGACTCGACTATCGACTCGACTATCGACTCGACTCGACTATCGACTCGACTCGACTATCGACTCGACTCGACTATCGACTCGACTCGACTATCGACTCGACTCGACTATCGACTCGACTGTCGACTCGACTATCGACTCGACTATCGACTCGACAATCGACTCGACTATCGACTCGACTATCTACTATCGACTCGACTATCGACTCGACTCGACTATCGACTCGACTATCGACTCGACTATCGACTCGACTATCGACTCGACTATCGACTCGACTATCGACTATCGACTCGACTATCGACTCGACTATCGACTCGACTATCGACTATCGACTATCGACTATCGACTATCGACTATCGACTATCGACTATCGACTATCGACTATCGACTATCGACTATCGACTCGACTATCGACTCGCCGCGACTATCGACTCGACTATCGACTCGACTATCGACTCGACTATCGACTCGACTCGACTATCGACTCGACTATCGACTCTACTCGACTATCGACTCTATTCGACTATCGACTCGACTATCGACTCGACTATCGACTCGACTATCGACTCGACTATCGACTCTATTCGACTATCGACTCGACTATCGACTCGACTATCGACTCGACTATCGACTCGACTATCGACTCGACTATCGACTCGACTATCGACTCGACTATCGACTCGACTATCGACTATCGACTCGACTATCGACTCGACTATCGACTCGACTATCGACTATCGACTCGACTATCGACTCGACTATCGACTCGACTATCGACTATCGACTATCGACTATCGACTATCGACTATCGACTATCGACTATCGACTATCGACTATCGACTCGACTATCGACTCGCCTCGACTATCGACTCGACTATCGACTCGACTATCGACTCGACTATCGACTCGACTATCGACTCGACTCGACTATCGACTCGACTATCGACTCTACTCGACTATCGACTCTATTCGACTATCGACTCGACTATCGACTCGACTATCGACTCGACTATCGACTCGACTATCGACTCGACTCGACTATCGACTCGACTATCGACTCGACTCGACTATCGACTCGACTATCGACTCGACTATCGACTCGACTATCGACTCGACTATCGACTATCGACTATCGACTATCGACTATCGACTATCGACTATCGACTATCGACTATCGACTATCGACTATCGACACGACTCGACTATCGACTCGACTATCGACTCGACTATCGACTCGACTATCGACTCGACTATCGACTCGACTATCGACTATCGACTCGACTATCGACTCGACTATCGACTCGACTATCGACTATCGACTATCGACTATCGACTATCGACTATCGACTATCGACTATCGACTATCGACTATCGACTATCGACTATCGACTCGACTATCGACTCGCCGCGACTATCGACTCGACTATCGACTCGACTATCGACTCGACTCGACTATCGACTCGACTATCGACTCTACTCGACTATCGACTCTATTCGACTATCGACTCGACTATCGACTCGACTATCGACTCGACTATCGACTCGACTATCGACTCGACTATCGACTCGACTATCGACTCGACTCGACTATCGACTCGACTATCGACTCGACTCGACTATCGACTCGACTATCGACTCGACTATCGACTCGACTATCGACTCGACTATCGACTATCGACTATCGACTATCGACTATCGACTATCGACTATCGACTATCGACTATCGACTATCGACTATCGACTATCGACTATCGACTACCGACTATCGACTATCGACTATCGACTATCGACTATCGACTATCGACTATCGACTATCGACTATCGACTATCGACTATCGACTATCGACTATCGACTATCGACTATCGACTATCGACTATCGACTATCGACTATCGACTGTCGACTATCGACTGTCGACTATCGACTATCGACTATCGACTATCGACTATCGACTATCGACTATCGACTATCGACTATCGACTATCGACTATCGACTATCGACTATCGACTATCGACTACCGACTATCGACTATCGACTATCGACTATCGACTATCGACTATCGACTATCGACTATCGACTATCGACTATCGACTATCGACTATCGACTATCGACTATCGACTATCGACTATCGACTATCGACTATCGACTATCGACTATCGACTATCGACTATCGACTATCGACTATCGACTATCGACTATCGACTATCGACTATCGACTATCGACTATCGACTATCGACTATCGACTATCGACTATCGACTATCGACTATCGACTATCGACTATCGACTATCGACTATCGACTATCGACTATCGACTATCGACTATCGACTATCGACTATCGACTATCGACTATCGACTATCGACTATCGACATTCGACTATCGACTATCGACTATCGACTATCGACTATCGACTATCGACTATCGACTATCGACTATCGACTATCGACTCGACTATCGACTATCGACTATCGACTATCGACTATCGACTATCGACTATCGACTATCGACTATCGACTATCGACTATCGACTATCGACTATCGACTATCGACTATCGACTATCGACTATCGACTATCGACTATCGACTATCGACTATCGACTATCGACTATCGACTATCGACTATCGACTATCGACTATCGACTATCGACTATCGACTATCGACTATCGACTATCGACTATCGACTATCGACTATCGACTATCGACTATCGACTATCGACTATCGACTATCGACTGTCGACTATCGACTATCGACTATCGACTATCGACTATCGACTATCGACTATCGACTATCGACTATCGACTATCGACTATCGACTATCGACTATCGACTATCGACTATCGACTATCGACTCGACTATCGACTCGACTCGACTATCGACTCGACTCGACTCGACTATCGACTCGACTCGACTATCGACTCGACTCGACTATCGACTCGACTCGACTATCGACTCGACTCGAGTATCGACTATCGACTCGACTATCGACTCGACTATCGACTCGACTATCGACTCGACTATCGACTCGACTATCGACTCGACTATCGACTCGACTCGACTATCGACTCGACTCGACTATCGACTCGACTCGACTATCGACTCGACTCGACTATCGACTCGACTCGACTATCGACTCGACTCGACTATCGACTCGACTATCGACTCGACTGTCCACTCGACTATCGACTCGACTATCGACTCGACAATAGACTCGACTATCGACTAGACTATCGACTCGACTATCGACACGACTCGACTATCGACTCGACTATCGACTCGACTATCGACTCGACTATCGACTCGACTATCGACTCGACTATCGACTCGACTATCGACTCGACTATCGACTCGACTATCGACTCGACTATCGACTCGACTATCGACTCGACTATCGACTATCGACTCGACTATCGACTCGACTATCGACTCGACTATCGACTATCGACTATCGACTATCGACTATCGACTATCGACTATCGACTATCGACTATCGACTATCGACTCGACTATCGACTCGCCTCGACTATCGACTCGACTATCGACTCGACTATCGACTCGACTATCGACTCGACTATCGACTCGACTATCGACTCGACTCGACTATCGACTCGACTATCGACTCTACTCGACTATCGACTCTATTCGACTATCGACTCGACTATCGACTCGACTATCGACTCGACTATCGACTCGACTATCGACTCGACTCGACTATCGACTCGACTATCGACTCGACTCGACTATCGACTCGACTATCGACTCGACTATCGACTCGACTATCGACTATCGACTATCGACTATCGACTATCGACTATCGACTATCGACTATCGACTATCGACTATCGACTATCGACTATCGACTATCGACTATCGACTATCGACTATCGACTATCGACTATCGACTATCGACTATCGACTATCGACTATCGACTATCGACTATCGACTATCGACTATCGACTATCGACTATCGACTATCGACTATCGACTTTCGACTATCGACTATCGACTATCGACTATCGACTATCGACTATCGACTATCGACTATCGACTATCGACTATCGACTATCGACTATCGACTATCGACTATCGACTATCGACTATCGACTATCGACTATCGACTATCGACTATCGACTATCGACTATCGACTATCGACTATCGACTATCGACTATCGACTATCGACTATCGACTATCGACTATCGACTATCGACTATCGACTATCGACTATCGACTATCGACTATCGACTATCGACTATCGACTATCGACTATCGACTATCGACTATCGACTATCGACTATCGACTATCGACTATCGACTATCGACTATCGACTATCGACTATCGACTATCGACTATCGACTATCGACTATCGACTATCGACTATCGACTATCGACTTTCGACTTTCGACTATCGACTATCGACTATCGACTATCGACTATCGACTATCGACTATCGACTATCGACTATCGACTATCGACTATCGACTATCGACTATCGACTATCGACTATCGACTATCGACTATCGACTATCGACTATCGACTATCGACTATCGACTATCGACTATCGACTATCGACTATCGACTATCGACTATCGACTATCGACTATCGACTCGACTATCGACTCGACTCGACTATCGACTCGACTATCGACTCGACTCGACTATCGACTCGACTCGACTATCGACTCGACTCGACTATCGACTATCGACTCGACTATCGACTCGACTATCGACTCGACTATCGACTCGACTATCGACTCGACTCGACTATCGACTCTACTCGACTATCGACTCGACTATCGACTCGACTCGACTATCGACTCGACTATCGGCTCGACTATCGACTCGACTATCGACTATCGACTATCGACTATCGACTATCGACTATCGACTATCGACTATCGACTATCGACTATCGACTATCGACTATCGACTATCGACTATCGACTATCGACTATCGACTATCGACTATCGACTATCGACTATCGACTATCGACTATCGACTATCGACTATCGACTATCGACTACCGACTATCGACTATCGACTATCGACTATCGACTATCGACTATCGACTATCGACTATCGACTATCGACTATCGACAATCGACTATCGACTATCGACTATCGACTATCGACTATCGACTATCGACTATCGACTATCGACTATCGACTATCGACTATCGACTATCGACTATCGACTATCGACTATCGACTATCGACTATCGACTATCGACTATCGACTATCGACTATCGACTATCGACTCGACTATCGACTCGACTCGACTATCGACTCGACTATCGACTCGACTCGACTATCGACTCGACTATCGACTCGACTATCGACTCGACTATCGACTCGACTCGACTATCGACTCGACTCGACTCTCGACTCGACTCGACTATCGACTCGACTCGACTATCGACTCGACTATCGACTCGACTCTCGACTCGACTATCGACTCTCGACTATCGACTATCGACTATCGACTATCGACTATCGACTATCGACTATCGACTATCGACTATCGACTATCGACTATCGACTATCGACTATCGACTATCGACTATCGACTATCGACTATCGACTATCGACTATCGACTATCGACTATCGACTATCGACTATCGACTATCGACTATCGACTATCGACTATCGACTATCGACTATCGACTATCGACTATCGACTATCGACTATCGACTATCGACTATCGACTATCGACTATCGACTATCGACTATCGACTATCGACTATCGACTATCGACTATCGACTATCGACTATCGACTCGACTATCGACTCGACTATCGACTATCGACTATCGACTATCGACTATCGACTATCGACTATCGACTATCGACTATCGACTATCGACTATCGACTATCGACTATCGACTATCGACTATCGACTATCGACTATCGACTATCGACTATCGACTATCGACTATCGACTATCGACTATCGACTATCGACTATCGACTATCGACTATCGACTATCGACTATCGACTATCGACTATCGACTATCGACTATCGACTATCGACTATCGACTATCGACTATCGACTATCGACTATCGACTATCGACTATCGACTATCGACTATCGACTATCGACTATCGACTATCGACTATCGACTATCGACTATCGACTATCGACTATCGACTATCGACTATCGACTATCGACTATCGACTATCGACTATCGACTATCGACTATCGACTATCGACTATCGACTATCGACTATCGACTATCGACTATCGACTATCGACTATCGACTATCGACTATCGACTATCGACTATCGACTATCGACTATCGACTATCGACTATCGACATTCGACTATCGACTATCGACTATCGACTATCGACTATCGACTATCGACTATCGACTATCGACTATCGACTATCGACTCGACTATCGACTATCGACTATCGACTATCGACTATCGACTATCGACTATCGACTATCGACTATCGACTATCGACTATCGACTATCGACTATCGACTATCGACTATCGACTATCGACTATCGACTATCGACTATCGACTATCGACTATCGACTATCGACTATCGACTATCGACTATCGACTATCGACTATCGACTATCGACTATCGACTATCGACTATCGACTATCGACTATCGACTATCGACTATCGACTATCGACTATCGACTATCGACTATCGACTATCGACTATCGACTATCGACTCGACTATCGACTATCGACTATCGACTATCGACTATCGACTATCGACTATCGACTATCGACTATCGACTATCGACTATCGACTATCGACTATCGACTATCGACTATCGACTATCGACACGACTCGACTATCGACTCGACTATCGACTCGACTATCGACTCGACTATCGACTCGACTATCGACTCGACTATCGACTATCGACTCGACTATCGACTCGACTATCGACTCGACTATCGACTATCGACTATCGACTATCGACTATCGACTATCGACTATCGACTATCGACTATCGACTATCGACTATCGACTCGACTATCGACTCGCCTCGACTATCGACTCGACTATCGACTCGACTATCGACTCGACTATCGACTCGACTATCGACTCTACTCGACTATCGACTCTATTCGACTATCGACTCGACTATCGACTCGACTATCGACTCGACTATCGACTCGACTATCGACTCGACTCGACTATCGACTCGACTATCGACTCTACTCGACTATTGACTCTATTCGACTATCGACTCGACTATCGACTCGACTATCGACTCGACTATCGACTCGACTATCGACTCGACTATCGACTCGACTCGACTATCGACTCGACTATCGACTCGACTCGACTATCGACTCGACTATCGACTCGACTATCGACTCGACTATCGACTATCGACTATCGACTATCGACTATCGACTATCGACTATCGACTATCGACTATCGACTATCGACTATCGACTATCGACTACCGACTATCGACTATCGACTATCGACTATCGACTATCGACTATCGACTATCGACTATCGACTATCGACTATCGACTATCGACTATCGACTTTCGACTATCGACTATCGACTATCGACTATCGACTATCGACTATCGACTATCGACTATCGACTATCGACTATCGACTATCGACTATCGACTATCGACTATCGACTATCGACTATCGACTATCGACTATCGACTATCGACTATCGACTATCGACTATCGACTATCGACTATCGACTATCGACTATCGACTATCGACTATCGACTATCGACTATCGACTATCGACTATCGACTATCGACTATCGACTATCGACTATCGACTATCGACTATCGACTATCGACTATCGAGTATCGACTATCGACTATCGACTATCGACTATCGACTATCGACTCGACTATCGACTCGACTATCGACTCGACTCGACTATCGACTCGACTATCGACTCGACTCGACTATCGACTCGACTATCGACTCGACTATCGACTCGACTATCGACTATCGACTATCGACTATCGACTATCGACTATCGACTATCGACTATCGACTATCGACTATCGACTATCGACTATCGACTATCGACTATCGACTATCGACTATCGACTATCGACTATCGACTATCGACTATCGACTATCGACTTTCGACTATCGACTATCGACTATCGACTATCGACTATCGACTATCGACTATCGACTATCGACTATCGACTATCGACTATCGACTATCGACTATCGACTATCGACTATCGACTATCGACTATCGACTATCGACTACCGACTATCGACTATCGACTATCGACTATCGACTATCGACTATCGACTATCGACTATCGACTATCGACTATCGACTATCGACTATCGACTATCGACTATCGAGTATCGACTATCGACTATCGACTATCGACTATCGACTATCGACTCGACTATCGACTCGCCTCGACTATCGACTCGACTATCGACTCGACTATCGACTCGACTCGACTATCGACTCGACTATTGACTCTACTCGACTATCGACTCTACTCGACTATCGACTCGACTATCGACTCGACTATCGACTCGACTATCGACTCGACTATCGACTCGACTATCGACTCGACTCGACTATCGACTCGACTCGACTATCGACTCGACTCGACTATCGACTATCGACTCGACTATCGACTCGACTATCGACTCGACTATCGACTCGACTATCGACTCGACTATCGACTCGACTCGACTATCGACTCGACTCGACTATCGACTCGACTCGACTATCGACTCGACTCGACTATCGACTCGACTATCGACTCGACTGTCGACTCGACTATCGACTCGACTATCGACTCGACAATCGACTCGACTATCGACTAGACTATCGACTCGACTATCGACACGACTCGACTATCGACTATCGACTATCGACTATCGACTATCGACTATCGACTATCGACTATCGACTATCGACTATCGACTATCGACTATCGACTATCGACTATCGACTATCGACTATCGACTATCGACTATCGACTATCGACTATCGACTATCGACTATCGACTATCGACTATCGACTATCGACTATCGACTATCGACTATCGACTATCGACTATCGACTTTCGACTATCGACTTTCGACTATCGACTATCGACTATCGACTATCGACTATCGACTATCGACTATCGACTATCGACTATCGACTATCGACTATCGACTATCGACTATCGACTATCGACTATCGACTATCGACTATCGACTATCGACTATCGACTATCGACTATCGACTATCGACTATCGACTATCGACTATCGACTATCGACTATCGACTATCGACTATCGACTATCGACTATCGACTATCGACTATCGACTATCGACTATCGACTATCGACTATCGACTATCGACTATCGACTATCGACTATCGACTATCGACTATCGACTATCGACTATCGACTATCGACTATCGACTATCGACTATCGACTATCGACTATCGACTATCGACTATCGACTATCGACTATCGACTATCGACTATCGACTATCGACTATCGACTATCGACTATCGACTATCGACTATCGACTATCGACTATCGACTATCGACTATCGACTATCGACTATCGACTATCGACTATCGACTATCGACACGACTCGACTATCGACTCGACTATCGACTCGACTATCGACTCGACTATCGACTCGACTATCGACTCGACTATCGACTATCGACTCGACTATCGACTCGACTATCGACTCGACTATCGACTATCGACTATCGACTATCGACTATCGACTATCGACTATCGACTATCGACTATCGACTATCGACTATCGACTATCGACTCGACTATCGACTCGCCGCGACTATCGACTCGACTATCGACTCGACTATCGACTCGACTATCGACTCGACTATCGACTCGACTATCGACTCGACTCGACTATCGACTCGACTATCGACTCTACTCGACTATCGACTCTATTCGACTATCGACTCGACTATCGACTCGACTATCGACTCGACTATCGACTCGACTATCGACTCGACTATCGACTCGACTCGACTATCGACTCGACTATCGACTCGACTATCGACTCGACTATCGACTCGACTATCGACTCGACTATCGACTATCGACTATCGACTATCGACTATCGACTATCGACTATCGACTATCGACTATCGACTATCGACTATCGACTATCGACTATCGACTATCGACTACCGACTATCGACTATCGACTATCGACTATCGACTATCGACTATCGACTATCGACTATCGACTATCGACTATCGACTATCGACTATCGACTATCGACTATCGACTATCGACTATCGACTATCGACTATCGACTATCGACTGTCGACTATCGACTGTCGACTATCGACTATCGACTATCGACTATCGACTATCGACTATCGACTATCGACTATCGACTATCGACTATCGACTATCGACTATCGACTATCGACTATCGACTACCGACTATCGACTATCGACTATCGACTATCGACTATCGACTATCGACTATCGACTATCGACTATCGACTATCGACTATCGACTATCGACTATCGACTATCGACTATCGACTATCGACTATCGACTATCGACTATCGACTATCGACTATCGACTATCGACTATCGACTATCGACTATCGACATTCGACTATCGACTATCGACTATCGACTATCGACTATCGACTATCGACTATCGATTATCGACTATCGACTATCGACTATCGACTCGACTATCGACTATCGACTATCGACTATCGACTATCGACTATCGACTATCGACTATCGACTATCGACTATCGACTATCGACTATCGACTATCGACTATCGACTATCGACTATCGACTATCGACTATCGACTATCGACTATCGACTATCGACTATCGACTATCGACTATCGACTATCGACTATCGACTATCGACTATCGACTATCGACTATCGACTATCGACTATCGACTATCGACTATCGACTATCGACTATCGACTATCGACTATCGACTATCGACTATCGACTATCGACTATCGACTATCGACTATCGACTATCGACTATCGACTATCGACTATCGACTATCGACTATCGACTATCGACTATCGACTATCGACTATCGACTATCGACTATCGACTCGACTATCGACTCGACTCGACTATCGACTCGACTATCGACTCGACTCGACTCGACTATCGACTCGACTCGACTATCGACTCGACTCGACTATCGACTCGACTCGACTATCGACTCGACTCGACTATCGACTCGACTCGACTATCGACTCGACTCGACTATCGACTATCGACTCGACTATCGACTCGACTATGGACTCGACTATCGACTCGACTATCGACTCGACTATCGACTCGACTATCGACTCGACTCGACTATCGACTCGACTCGACTATCGACTCGACTCGACTATCGACTCGACTCGACTATCGACTCGACTCGACTATCGACTCGACTCGACTATCGACTCGACTCGACTATCGACTCGACTCGACTATCGACTCGACTATCGACTCGACTGTCCACTCGACTATCGACT
>CAKOGF010000143.1:0-16809 GCA_933228935.1 Pemphredon lugubris
CTTATATCATATACTAAAATAATAAAAAGCCTTCTAAATCTATTAGAATATCATCAAATTATACTTATTTAGTTGATTACCTAGTTTATAGTAACTTTTATACTAATTAAATCTAATAAATATATGAAATTAGATAATACCCAATACATTTATTAAAGAAAAACTAAATAGTGATCACCTGATTGCCATTAAGGACAGTTGCAATCTTCTTGATATAGCTTACAAGCTCTGAAAGCTTGTACTTAGCCTTAACTACATCCTTGATCTTTTCCTGGTAATTTTTTTCTTTAGTAACTCTCTTCTTCTTGGATGGACGGTTCTCAATATCTCTGATGGATGAGACAGTCTTTCTCTGCTGAACTTTAAGATGCTGATAAAAGGTGTTGTATCTGGGCTTGATACCAAATGAAGCCTTGATATGCTTATGCCAGCCCTCTAAAGATGAAGTAGTTTTCATCTCATCTTTAAGCACAGCCTGGTAGCAGTTCCAATTGGCTTTAGCTCTGGGTCTGCTCCGGCGTGTATTTACCTTACATTCAACCCACTGTGGCTCATAATATTCAATAAAAGGAGTGAATGCAGTCTCATGCTTTATGGTGTATGCATCTTTGCATAGAAGTTCAAAGGCCTGTCCTGTATGCTCAGGCTTAATAAAGGCCAGGGCTACAAATTGTTGAATCAGAAATTTGCATTTTCCTGAAGTGTCCAAACGGTGAAGCCTGCTGAGCTCAGATTTCCCCTTCAGTTGTCTATTAACAGCCTGACAATAGTGAAAAAAACACCCCTGAACCTCTCCATCAAAGGTCTTTGTGAAAGCGTTGTATTGGGCTGTTTAATAGTCCATTACTATAGTTTTGGGGCCAAGAGCTCTGTCTATAGCTTTCTGTTCTGCAGAAAGAGTAGACTCATCCTTGTCTTCATTGTCAGAATTGGCTCTTGTGGTAGGGCCAGGGGTGGTTTTTTTATTACTAGGCAGGGCCTTGATACCCTCCTGAAGAATCTTGAAAGCCCTAGTATAAATCTCTTCAGTTGCCCCAGGGAGCAAAAAGTAAGCAAATGGAAGCACTTTGCCTTCAAAAAGAGAATGTATAACCCATAGCTGGTAAAAGAGACGGGGGCATACTGCAAAAGTTCCATCACATAACCAGGTTTCAGAATCTCTTAGCTGCTCTAAGTTTTGCTGTGTAGCATAGCATATAATCCTTGCTTCAGCTGTAGGTCCATCATCATGTAAAAGGAGTAACTCATCTTCTTCAAACATCTTCAGCTCTTCTGTCAGGATTAGATCACCTTTAACCATGGCACTTTTCTTTCTGGGGCAGATGTCACGGCGCTTATCACATATATACTTTACTAACTGCTTGCAGTCAGGAATAAACTTGAGGTTTTCATTGCTAAGATGCTTGATAGCATTTACTGCTAGATCAGAGGCCTTTATATCTTTTGAGACTGGAATCATTTGATAGAGGTACCACTTTAGAAGTTTTTCAAGAAGATTTGTAGGTGGGTTACAAGTGTGTTCACCCTTTTCACTGGTGACTTTGTCCCAACCTTCAGTATTAATTCTGGCAGCACAACTTCTGTCTTCACACACAAAATGCTTGCTTCTTCCACTTCTTCTCTGATTGTTGCAATTAAAAATGTAGCCATCACTAACAATACTTGCACCTCCTTTGACAGACATAAGGGGGAAAAAGCGAGGGAATTTCTTTGGAAGCTTGAACTCACCCTTGACATTGCATATGTTGTGCACCTTGAGAGGATCCCAAGGCCCAATGGGTGCTTGATGATAGTCAGAAAGATACTCAGCAGGCTCTTCTTTATTGACACTGGATGAAGAGGATGGGGGTGATGGCTTAGCAGATGATGGAGGTGATTGTTCTGGGGTGGAGTCATCAGGCTTTTTGGACTGAAAAGGGCTTGAATCCTTGGTGCTATCATGGTCTTCAGGGTCCATGGGAATCTTTTTTCTTCCTTGTTTGTTTATAGAGATCTCATCTCCTTCAGACTCATACCAACTTGGAGAAGAAGAAGAATCAGGGGAGGGCTCTTTTCTTGATTCTGGACTTTTCTCTTTTGGCTTCTGCTTTCTGGAGGGAGCTTTGGCTATCTTTTTGCCTAAAGTAGAGCCCTGTGCCTTTTCAGAGGCTTTAGGTATCTTTGAGGCAGGTTTGGGGGGGTTTTCAGGCTTTTTTGATGATTTATCCTATAAAAAAATGAATTAATAATCATAAACTAATAAAAATTAGATAAATATAAAATGAAACATTATTATTTTCATTTTATTGTGAGATAATGATGAAAGGAGATATTTCTAGTTGTTTTGAGGGTTGAATCATCAATATAAATATTGAAATATAGAAGTTGAAAATAAAAAGTCGACTTTCTTACAGTCAGCATGGTTAAAAAAAGTGAATATAGGCTGTTGACATAAAAAAGTTACTCAATTATGACTGTCGACATACAGACAATCAGCATAATTAAGGAAAAACACTATACAAATCCACTATAAAGCTTGCTTAGGATCTAGCGGAAGTTGATTTTTAGGCTAAATATTGGTTAATTTTAAATATTAAAATTTTAAATCTTTTTATATATAAATTTCTGAAATAAAATAATAGGAATTGTAGAGAAAAGCATAAAGTACACTACTGAGTACTTTAGACTACAATATCATACCATTATAATGGTGCTTTTTGTTAAGCGGCAGTGTTTTACTAATAAAACAGGCAAGGTGTCGACATGGTGACAGTCAGCCTTCCTTTATATTAGTTTTACTATGTAATTTTGCTTAATTTATGTCCCCTTTGTTTGCTTACCCGGCCTCCTTTGTTATGATTTCAAAGACATGTCGATTTGACATAGAGTCGACATTTTATTTACATATATAAATTCTATTTTTAACATATGAGTTTGAGCTTAAGTCAATTTACGGAATTAAACTAAAATAAATACAATGAATATAACATAGCAATAAATAGCTTCATAATACAAAGAAAATTATGAAACTTAATGACAGGCTTTGTTTACTGTTTAGCTTATTATGAGTATAATAAAAATCTAAAATAAATAGAGAAAAATGGATATTTTTAGAATATTGTATATTTTATTAAGAATAATCTGGAATCTTAATTGGTGTCGACATCCAGATGTTCCTTAGAAGAGTCAACATTAAGACAAAGTTCCAGAAATTTCCATTTTTTATATCAAGTTTCATTATAATTTGAGCTTAAAAATAAGCCTTTGTTAAAATGGTGTCGACATTATACCTGTTCCATTTTAAAAATGTAATTCTGACTTAATAGCTTGATAGGAAAAAATAGCTTAGTTTGGTAGAATCTAAATTTCAACAGTTAAATGCTAAAGTTATGCTGACTTAGTGTATGTCAACAAATTGTCAACATACAGTAAGTTGACATGCTGTATGAGTCAATTCTGGCGGTTGCCGTATTTATTGGTCAGGGTTACAGCATTAACAGGGATGTAATTGCCACATATTCTCAACTTTCTGTTTTTCTTTGGCACAATTACTAAAGGGGACGACCAAGGTGAAGAGCTGGATACAATGAGTCTTTGGGCTAGCATCTGGTCAATTTCGGTTCTGACGAATTCCTCACGATGCTTGGGGAGACAATATGCAGCACAAGCTACTGGCTTGGCATCTCCAGTGTCATTGATGTGGTGACCCAATTGGCCATGGGTATTTCCTCTTCATCCACAATAAATTGCCTAACAAATCAATCTACAAAAACTTGCAGCTCCGCTAGTTGTGCTTTTGTCAAGAAGATATTAACCACACAAGAGAGATCAATCTCACACAAAAATGCAGTAGAGGGTTCATCAAACAGATTTTTGTAGGATACTGGGAGTCTGGCAATTACATTATCCCGTTTGATGGTCCAGTGATCATATTCATAGTGTGTAGTTATCTTCAGATTTTTTAGTGTTTTGCAGGATACTGAGAGTTTGGCAATTACATTATCCTGTTTGAGGATCCAGTGATTATACTCATAGTGTGTATTTATCTTCAGATCTTTCATTGTTTTGCTTCCAAGCAATAAAGTAAATTGCTTATGTTCAAACACTGAGGCGCTAATCTGTACAGCACCTCCTTCAATTTCAAGTTCAAAATTGTCAACTACGCCAAAACAGAGATCAATGGTACCATCAAGTATTTCTGGTCACTATTTTGGATTTATTTGACACCTATGTCCTCCAGGAATTGGAGTGACAATGTTTGTGTAGGCCCCTCTGTCTAAAATAATCTTGGTGGGGGCTCCATTGAGAGTTTCATTCACGCAGGGTGCCCCATATTCTGACAGCATTACTCCTTGAGCTCGCCATTTCTGAGTATCTGATATTGTTACATGCATCTTGCTACAGAATACAGGACTTTCACAGCAAAAGTCTTCAAGTGTAGCCTCTATCTTGGTTTTGGCCAGAATCTCCTTGGCTGATAGACCTGTTTCATTTTTTGGCATTACTTTGTTGGTTTTTGGTTCCTCCTTCTTCTGGTGCTGGACCAATGCTGGAATTGGAAGTGAGGGTCCATTCTTATCCTTGTATTTCTTTAACGCTGATTCAAATACTTTATCGGGTGTGAAACTGACATCCATTGGTTCCCATGTTTCACAAATCATTGTTTGAAATGGGTTTTCAGGTGCATTGGTTTCCATTGTTTTGCCAGGAGCTGGGCTAGCCTGAATTTCAACTGGCCTAACAGTGGTCTCCAGTTTGATGGGTTCTTGGTTTGCTGCTTGGGTTTCAAGGATTTCACTTGTAACTTGGTGCTGAGATTAATTATCTCAGCCAGAATAGGCGCATCTGCAGATTTCAGTTGGGGTGAGCTGGGCGGTACAAGGGTGGCCTCAACTGGTTCAACTTTTACTATATTTGGGTCCTTGATTGGTTTAGCCATATTGGCTTCACTTTCCATTGCTAGCTTAGTGCGTGTGTGCAAGTCATTGATGAGGATTGCTTCATTCTCATTTAGATGTCTACCAGTGAATCTGCTTGATAACTCTTGGATGGCACCTGATGAATGGTTAACAGCCTGTAGATACTGGATGACAACATCAACTTTTTTACAAGCTTCATTGTTGAACATGGGGGAGGTCCAACTCTTCAAGATCAAGATCTGCTTATGGTACAAATGGTTCATACACTTGTTCCTCATTCTGTGCCTGTGCTCTGGTTTGTGAAAGGATATTTTTGTACATCTGTTTCAATGTATGTGATTCTTCCCAGTTAGGCTGACCATCACAAATGCGTCTTTCAATACCCCAATCTAAAACATTGTCACTATCATTCTTGTTGGTGCTGTCTGTGATGAAAGTAATAATTTTTCTGCCTCTGCATTTGAGATTTTCTTTTTATTGTCTGTTATCTCCTCAGGTGAAGGCACAGTTTCTTAAAAGATTAGTGCCAGATGGGGTGGGGTGGGATTGCAAACAATGCTGGAGACAATATAATGAGATAAATTTGAGATCTTGAAGTCTGACTTGTTTGCCTTCCTTGGGTGTAACAGAGACAGAGCGCTCAATACAATCAGTCTTTAAAAGGTCAGCCAGAAATATCTTGCAAGGTTGGTTCTTGCGCAACTTGCAATCACAGCAGGAGTGGTTTTCTTTGCAGTAACAGCACTTATTCAGGCAATCTTTTGCCTGATGATTGCTGGATCAACAATTAAAATACAATCTATTGCTGTATCACAGGACTGGTTTACCACTTGCCATGAAGGCTTTCAGAACTTCTATGAGTTTATATGAAAGGCCAGGTTGTTTGGCTTTCTTTGGGTTTTTTTTGATAAAAGGATTCCATACTGAGACCTGTTTAGCCTTATCATCTGTTAAGCTTTCTACTTTGATTTGGTAGAACCTTTCTACCAGATTGTAGGCCAAAGTAATATCTTCAATCTCTTGTTTTTCTATGGACATTTGATATTCAAGAGGTACTTCACTCTTGAAAAAGGTTAGACCAATAACAGCATTGAAGACTTCTTGAATTTCAGCTCTACTTCCTTTGTGTCTTTTCCGCAACTCACAGCAAATGGCCAGACAGGCAAGGGCGAGGTATGCATCATTGAATTCATTCAATTGTTTCAAAGTCTTGAATTTGGATGGTCTCCAATTTCTTGATGATATCAACATGTTTGTCATTAAATATTTTGGTGACCATTGCCTTTCATTCAGCCCAGTTATCAAATTCTAAACCCATGTTGTGCCACTTTGCAGGCTTCTTGGCTAAGAACTGACAGACATTAAAAACCATGTCAGGAGTACCCACAAGGTATTTTCTACAGAACTTCTCATATTGGGTAATCCACCACTCAACATTTCTGCCTGAAAACTTGGGGAAATTTTGGGTGGTCATAGATTGGGCCATTATGTTA
Organism: Pemphredon lugubris; assembly: GCA_933228935.1. Classification (NCBI taxonomy): domain Eukaryota; kingdom Metazoa; phylum Arthropoda; class Insecta; order Hymenoptera; family Crabronidae; genus Pemphredon; species Pemphredon lugubris. The sequence goes on from CAKOGF010000143.1 coordinate 6,392, forward strand.
CTCTCAGGTACCATAACTAATTCTTTTCCTTCTCTGGAATTTGATGGGACACTTGACATCTTAGAATTGACTAGAAACTTGAGCTTGGACTAGTGCTTGGACTTGTTCTTGTACTTGTATCTGTGCAGGATCACCATGTGAAAACCAAGGTATCCAATCTTCTAGTTTTCACATGATGATCCTGCCCAAATACAAATACAAGTACAAGAACAAATTCAAGATCAAGTTCCTAGTCAAGTCTAAGATTTCAAGTGTCCCATCAAATTTTAGAGAAGGAAAAGAATTAGTTATGGTACCTGAGAGCATCATAATGGCCCAATCCATGGCCAGCCAAAATTTCCCCAAGTTTTTAGGCAGCAATGTTGAGTGGAAGATTACCCAATATTAAAAGTACTACTTTAATGATAATTGGGATATTTAAAGGGGATGAGCTTATAAAATCAAATAGGCTAAATGAGTTATATTCTATATTTAAATGGCAGGAGGGAGGTAGAGACAGGGCATTTGGTGGAACCACTCAAAGGCATTTTGCATGTAATAGATTTGAACCCAATGAATTCATAAAAATAAATGACTCAAGTGTCTGTGGCTCCTAATTCAGCTTGCCATTTAAGCATTTCAAGTGTTGGTGGCTCCTAATTTAAGTTGCTGTATCAAATATTAGGCGTTTATTGCACCCAATTCAGATTGCTGAAAAAATAATTCAGAGTATGCTTTGCTTATCATTGCATCTTATGACTAAGTTTAAGAGGAGTAAACTAGCTTTAACAACATTTAAAGTTAATAAAACAATTTTCATAAAATTTAGAGTACCCAGATGAATTTTTCATAAGATTTTGATTTCAAGGGCAAAAAATTGATAGATCTAGCTTTACAAGATGCTGAGATATAATGAAAAGTGCTAAAATCAGGCTCACACTATAATCAAAGGCCTTGCTCAATTTTTATATTTAAATTCACACTTTTATACATCAAAAAACCAAAAACACAATAACTCAGTGAATTATTAATCAGTTTTGATAATTAATAGCTTTTTAATAGCTAAATACAATCTCTATTTTTATTTAAATTGGAAAAAATTATATATTATTTTTATTTTTGCTAAACTTATAATAATCAACTTATTATGGCTAAAATATTTATATGTATATTTGTAACATGTTATTATAGATATCAAAGATTAAATTAAGTTTATAAAAAAAAGGGGACATTAAATAATTTTATTATAAACTCAGAATTATTTTATTAATTGACATAATAAATCAACTTTAACCCTACTCTTGTGTGTAAAACACCTATTATATTATTGATGTTGACTTTATTTATGGCTCAGTATTTTTTTCTAGCTTCAACGGCCCATATTTAATAGCAACAAAGGCAATAGCAACACTAAAGAAGAAATGGGAGGAGTGGGATATTATTTTCAAGAAACTTCTAGATTCTCTCTTTTATGGGCTTATAATTTGATATTATTTGATTGATAGACTTGTCTTTTGGGTTTATTTTTTAGCTAAATTTAATATTTTGTGTGTTTTTTCAGTAAATTTAACTAGATTACTTGAAGATCTCATGACAAAGCCGAACAAATTTATGTTCATTTTTAGGTAGGCTACACCATCTCAAAAACGGCATCTCAAATTTACAGCATCTTGAATTTATAATAGAAACGGCATCTCAAAACAGCTTTTTGAAAACGGCATCTTAAATTACGCCATCTTGAATCTATGCCATCTCAAAAATATAGCAAAACAGCATCTCAAAAACAGCATTTCAAATAGAAAAAAGACGAAATAAAAGAAAAAATAAAAAATATATAAAAATTATAATAATAAAATAACAAAAAAAATGAGTAGACTAAAATGACCCTCAGGATTTCATTTCTGCAATAAAAAGGAGGTTAATTTGAGGCAACATTGCAATATAAATCACCAAAGTCAAAAAAGCCAAAAAGGCTTCTTTGACCTTGTTGCTTGCAAATTAAGCTATATATTATATCTAAACTATGCTAAAAGCTACTATATGTATGTATTAGTTAGAATAGACAAAAAAACAATAGCAAAGTGAGGATTTATTGGCAAAAGCAATTAGAAATTCTTGGATAAAGCAACAGAGATAGACTGGAGGTGCTCAAGTTTTCTGTCCTTGGCATAGTACTTGAGCACTGCCTTGCTGACTTCTTGGTACTTGACCACAGCCTTGGTCTGCTTGGGAGGGTCATCCTTTGTTCTCACCCAGTCTTGAACTGGTGGGCAGAGATGGACTGCTGGGTCTTCAAGTGGGCCATGATCTTGTTGAACTTAGGCTTCTTGACCCGCACCCTGGTAGCAAACTGGCTATGCCACCCTTCAAGAGAAGAAGTGGTCTTGATCAGGCCATCCTTAACCTGTCTGAAGCAGTTCCAGCTAATGTTATCACCTCCCTTTCTGATCTGGCGCGCCCCTTGAAAGACTCCAATCCACTGAGTCTCAAAGTACTCAATGAAGGGACCAAAATTTTCCTGGTTGGCAGTGATATAGGGATGGGCATCAGTGCGTCATAAAAGGCATTAACTTCCTCTTTCCTCACTAGAGCCAGGGTAGCAAAGCAATTGAAGACATCTTTGCCCTCATGGGTACCATCAGCATTGATCAGCTCATTAAGAGCAGGGACCTTTTGGAGGCGGCGGCAAAGGGCTTGATGGATTTGGAAATAACATCCCTGGGGGGAGCTCTTGAAGACCTTGACAAAGTCATCGGCCTGGGCTTGCTCAAAGTCAACCACAAGGTGAGTGTGGTAGGGCATGCTCTCAGCTTCCTTTCTGGGTGCTTCTTCTTCTTCCTGGGAGGGGGTTTTCTTCTTTTGTCCTCTGGTCTCCTTGGGCAGCTTCTCAAGAGTTGGAATTATTTCATCCAGTTTACTCTTGAGAATAGTAAGGGCACAAAAATAAGTGTCCTGCTTCTTATTGGGGAGGAAATAGAACATCAGGGAAAGGAATAGGTTGCCTACTTGTCCGTGAATGTTCCAAAGCTGACTGAAGAGCTTGGGGCAGGTGGAGAAGGTACCGTCAGCATGCAGGTGATGCACTTCAGTAGATTATGAAGATCCTTACTGGTGGCAAAGCAGATGATGTGCTTCTTGGCATTAACACCATCATCATGAAGGAGGAACTGCTCTACATGCTTTGACAGCTTCTGCTTGTCAGTCAAGATAAGCTCATCAATAGAGGTGGCACTGACTCCCTCTGTGCTCTGAGCATACCTCTGGTCTGTGAAGTACCGCTGCAACTTGCTTGCATCACCAACAGAGACAAGTTGTGAGTCATTGAGATGGAGGAGGGCTTCATTGACAACCTCAGTTGAGGTTTTATCTCTGGTAGTTGGGAGGACCTGGTGGAGGTACCAGTGTATAAGCTGGTACAAGACATCAAATGGCTCAGCACAGTCATGGTCAACTGTGAGTGCCTTAAATTGGGTAAAGCCATAAGTAGTGAGGCAGGCAGGACAGCCAAGGCTCTCACACTTGAAATGATGCTGATGGAGAGGCTTCTTCTCATCATTGCAGCTGAAGATGTACCCCTTATAGACAAATCTGGCACCATCTTTCTTGGTCATGATGGGGTAGGCCTCAGGGTAGGTGGTGGGGACAACAAAGGCGCCATGCCTGTTGCAGATGTTGCCAATAGTGTGTATATCCCACACTTCAATATCAGCATCCTGGGGAGCGTCAGACTCAGGCTGCTGGTCTTCTTGTTTATGCTCTGATGCAGGAGTGGAATTGTGACTGAAGTTGAACTCCTCTTGAAGGTTGGAGGGGGAGTACACAAAAGGGGAGTGGGGAGGGGTGGGGCTGGTTTCTTCTGGATCAGGTGAGGGGGTAGGGGGCTTGTCAGGTCTTTTAGTCTTAGCAGGCTGCTTTTTTGGGGATGATTTGGCCTTTTTTTTGGGGGGGGGGGGTTGGTTTTGTCCTTGGAGGCCTTGGACGCAGCTTTGAGAGTGAACTTGGGAGGCATCTAAGTGTGAATTAGTATCAAAAAGCCTTAATTATGGGGCCAATTTTCAAAGCAAAATATATATAGTTGCCAGTATAAAATATATACTTTTTATTACATATTCTTGTAGAAAAAGATAAATAATCTAATGGCTTAAAATTTGAATGGTTTTTACTATGTAAGATGAAACCTTTTAACTAGGGCAAAAGTACGTGAAAACTAGGATATTTAATAAAAACTGGCATTTGAGATGGTGTTTTTGAAATGCTGTAGTTGCAATGGCGTAAGCCAAAAATATAGGGATTCGGTATATATTTTATTTTAAATTAAAAAATTAAACTGGTGCTTTAGTAAATGTACTAAAGTTCAAGCCTATATTTTATTAAAAAATAGCTTATACAACTGGGTTTAAAAAGTACCCAGTTGTTTAGAGAAGGTCTGAAAGTATATATTTGTCAAGTTTGTTATGATTTATTACAATACTTAGATAATTGACTTTGTTTGTGAAAGAATGCTTTTATAGTGTTGAGCCCAAGAATTGAGATAGGGAATTTGAAATGATGTACTATTGTTACATATATAATTTAAGCTTATTTCATTCTGTGAATTGAGCAAGTGAAAGTGATTGGGCTGTACAAAACCCAGTGAAAATTGAGATTGTGTAAATTGAGATGTTGTGATTCATGACTTCAATATAAAACTCACTAGTAATTTATTTTATTTCTGAGCCTAAAGTAAATATGTATATTACAGATAAGCAATAAATTATATATATAAAATATGGTTTGAATGAATAGATATATGGTTCTATTATTAGAAATAATATAGTGTACTGATTTAGGCTTATATTTTTATTATTTTCATTGGTTAATGCTATGGTGCACTGGTTGCTACTATGTAATATTCTTTATTTTCTTGATCATGTGGGCTTATTTTATTTGATAATGGATGGCGTGATTTGAGATGACATAATTTTGAGATAGCATAAACAGGCTCTACGCTATGTGATTTGCTATGTAAATAAAGTTAGTTGAATAAGCTTTTTATTAATTCTAATTGTAATGACAAAATTGAGATGCCATATTTTCAAGATGGCATAATATAAATTCATACTCAAAATTTAACTATTTTATAGTTTATTTTATTTTTTTGGCTTTTGAAATACTAAATGCAAAAAACGCCATCTCAAAAATAATTTGAGATGGCGTAATTTGAGATGCCGTTTTTGAGATGGTGTAGCCTACCCATTTTTAATTGATATTTTTTACCTTTTATTAGACACAAGATGAATTCTGTTATTTTTACCAAGAAAAAAACCACAGATCACATTTTTTGATAATATGTGAAATTGATAAAGTTTACTTTTTCTTATTGCTGGTACTATTTTATATTTATTTAAAATTAAAACTTATAATAATTGTATTTGTCCATATTTAATTTTTCTTAATGTATACTTTTTTTCTTGTGTTTTGATTATACAATATAAATAGCGTTATTTAGTTGACTGATAGTGTCTGAGTATACTTGATTATTAAAAAAATTATATCTTGGTATGCCAAGTTATATTTTTCCATAACATATGATTTTTTACATTGATTGGTCTGGAAAAAGTACAATACTATAGTTTAAGGTCTTATTTATGATTTTTATGTCCTTTATATGTGTTTCTCCAGCCTAATAGTAATAGTGAAGTCCCAGAGTTTCTTTTCTTAAAAACTATCAGCTAATCCCATTTTTAATCATGTAGATTTAGTGTTTATATTAAACTTTTAATAATTAATATTACCTGCCCTTTTCAGCATTAAGTCTAGTAAAGTGTACCCAATTTAATTACAAAAAGCAGAAAATAATAAGGTTTATTTTATCGATTCCTTTTTATTTGGTTAAGTTCAACCACATTAAGTATGAATTTTTTCCTGGAATAATTGGAGTATAATTAATTTTTCGTATATTTTGAGTTGTATCTTTTACATTATGAGCCAAAAATCTGGTGAGAGGCTTTGCAATCTAATATTTTCTCTCGTTTTTCCTAGTCTGATTACAAGCAGTATTGGTTTTCAAAGCTCTACATAGGATAAATTTTACCTGATATTATTTAAAGAGATAAAAACTGTATTAATTGGTTTTTTAAAAAGCTTCTTTAAGATTTTTATATCATCAAATGCTTAACCAATTTTAATTAGAAATCATCCGAAATTTTGGCTAAGTAGCATTAAAATTGTGACTTAATCTAGTTCAGTTTAATTCATAAATTAATAATTATATTCATCTAAGCGTGACTCATTAATTAAAGAACAAAAAAATTGCTTGAATCTGCATTCAAAAAAATTATTACCCCGAAATATTTTTTTGAGCAATAAAAAACCTGTCAAGAACCTCATTTACAAGCAAATTAATTTTAATCTGATCCTCTGCAAGAAAATGAACTTATCCTATATATTATGCTTAAAAAGTGTTATCCATGATATAATATTTTCCTCTATCTCCTTGATTTTTAAAATTATAAATAAGGCTACCTTTATATATGATAGTTTAAGATATTATTAAAGTTTTATCTACAACTTTTTTCTTTTTTTCTTAACAATTAGATTCTCACAGGCTTTTATTGTGAGCCTTACATCTATAAATAAGGACATCTTTTTATTGAAGTTTTTTCAAAAGCAGAAAAAATTTCTCTGATTTTTTTTCTTGTGATGTAAATTGGGGGGTTTCTATTACTATTTCCTGATTTATGTTGCAACCAAGACTGGAACTTCAGTTGGCACTGTATCTCACAACACGCAGGGGGTGTCCTTTGAATCACCCCAATCTGAGTACATAACTCCTATTGTAAACAATAGTTAGACACAGGCCAATACTTCCTAATAAGGTTTGAAACCCATTTTCATTTGGTAATCTATTGACAAGTTATTCCAGCAGACCAAACCTTATCCAGATCATGCCACCCCTCTCCTATTCTGTGGCCTTCCCACACACTATATTAACTGCTAAACATAAATAAAGAACAAAACTTCTTCTTGTTCTTTGTTCCCTTTCTTGAACTGTTGTCTTCCCCAACACTCTCCTGAACTACGGTTATTTCAGTTGCAACATTTAGGATCCTGCAATTTTTAAAGTTTATAAGGTTTAAATTTCTTATTACATGCAGTTTTAATGTACTATATCATGTGATATTCATAAATAAATCATCAAAATCATGACATATAGAGAATTTTAACTCAGCTTGTTATATAATATGAACAATATTCAGACAACACCTCTTTTTACAAGTCTTTTAAGCAGTCTGTCATTTTTTAGGTCTGTGGATTTCTACACAAGCAAACTAGCAATTGGCTTTTTTAGTCTTGTTATGTCTTTATATTTTTGTTATTTCAATTAATCATACAAGCTCTATTATTTTGAGTGAGTCTGATAGAAACCTCTTCAGCTTAAAAGTTTTAAAAGGGAATTTATAGAGGTAAGTTTGCTTTGAGTAGATTAAATATAGAGTATGAAAGTGTTAGTCTTGTTACTAGTAAATCTCTTAGTAATGACCCTGTAAAATGCTGGACTACATATGCTGGCATATATTTTTGCTTGGTTTAATGGGTTAGTTAAAAGTTTTTTGTGTGTTTTCAGAAGAATTCCCAGATAGAGAGAAATTAAAGTTAAAAGTAATACAGTCATTTCTTGATAGATGATATTTAATAAAGATGTGGTGATACATGTAATATAAGTTAACTATTTTATTAAATTACATTGCATATGAGCACTTAAAAATTTGGACTTTATAAAATTTTCAAAGGAAATTATAGATGTTTTCACGAAAAAATGATAAAAAACTCACCTGGGCTATCAATCTCTTAAATTTTCTGGTTTACTAGAATTAAGAAAATTAAAAGTCTATTACAAGGTGGGTAACATTATCTTAAAAATTCCATCTCAAAAGACGCCATTTTGGTTTTTTGAAATAGGGTTGGAATTCTAAAAAATTAAAATAAGTAAGATTTACTATAAAATTACTTAGTAATTTCCAAAAAAAAGTGACATCTTGGAATACACTATATAGAAAGACAGAATCAAGAATACATTAATAATGTAGCTTTTTGGTGGGGAATTTGAGCCTTTTCCTTAATATATGAGAATAATGTGTGGTAGCAATGCAGGATCCCAATATTAAATCAACCAAAAATAAGCATTATTCTGATGGTGTTATCCCTTTATAATATGGCCATTAAAAAACCACACTCACCTATACTATATTTATTCTACATCTTTGACAGCTCTTTAAAAGGTTTACACCCAAAATAATATTTTTATTAAAGGTTTTAAATATTAAAGAGGCCAATTATGCCATCCCAAAAGACGTCACCTCAAAACTCATCAGGATTCTAAGCACCACATTTTTTAACACACAGTGTGTCCATGTAGAATAATATATCTTTTACTTATTATATCATAGTACGGCCATATAAAATACATCATATTAAATTAGATGATTTCACTTTTTAATTCTAAAGATATCACTGATTTTTTGTCTATGATAAAAATGTAAAGAATTTTCTGAAAATTGGCATGTATATACAAAAAGCCCTCTTTTATATAACTGGGTACTTTTTAACCTTAGTTTCAAGTTAGTCTATGAGGTATTGAAGATTTTTACTTTGGGTCAGTTGAGATAGTCTCACTTCAGATATATTAAATTAAAATAAAAATATACAAAATTCTTATGTTTTTGAAACATATCATATAGAAAACAGCATCTTATAAACTCCATCTAGAAACACAAGTGCAGCTAAAAACATAAGTTTTGCATATTTTTGTTTATAAAAAAAAATCATTCTTTACAAAATAAAAAACATTAAAATTTCGATACATATAACTTTGAAGTTTTTATGTAATAATATGTAAAATTATTATACCCGTATAAAAAACTAGTTTTTTTTGCATTTGAAATTAGACCCCAAATAACATGAATTTTAGTACTAATTACACTTTAGATGCCTCCCAAGTCAATGAAGCAAGCCAACCCCAAGGCCTCCAAGGGCAAGTCTACTCCCACCAAGGGCCAGAAAGACTAAGGCTACCCCCAAGCGACCAACTAAGAGGAAGACACCCTCCAAGGCTCCCACCTCATCTCCTGAGCAGCAGATAGAGAGCCCTACTCCTCCCCAATCCCCCTTTATACACTCTCCTTCTGAAATCTAGGAAAAACTGCTCAACTTTAGCAGAGATTCTGACAATGAAGAAGATACTGAAATCAGCTATGAGGAGCGTACCTCAACTACCTCAAGTGAGGACCCCATCTTGACATGGGATTTGCACAGAGTCACCAACATCTGTAATGACAATGGGCAGTTCAAAGTCCCAGACGTTTTTTCTGACTCTTTCCCTATCATGACAAAGAAGGGAGGTGCTGGCTTTGTCAAGGATGGTTGTCTTTTCACCTGCAATGATGAGAAGAAGGAATTGGCACAGCATCACTACTGCTGTGAAAGTGCTGGCTGCCCTGCCAGACTAACCACCTATGGCTTCACCAGAGTTAAAGAGCTCACTATTGAGCATGACTGCTTGGTCTCAGAGGAGATACTCTATTATCTCATGTGCTGGTTTCTTTGCCAAGTTATTCCTCTAAATAAGGATATGATTTCTAATGAGTTGGTGACTCATGCTCTTCTCCACCTCAATTAGAACCGAATTGAAGAGGTTGGTAATAAGACCAAGCTCCAGTAGTATGTAACTGAACAAGGCTCAGTTGATGCCAATCTTGGTGTCAGTGCCAAAAATGTTGATGAACTGGTACTTTCTGATGACTGGAAGATTTCCCTGATTGTTAAACTTTTCCTGCTACATAATGATACCCAAAGGGCGTCCAATTGAATAATATACTATGTCTCATAAGAGGATCTCAAGTGCCTCCTCAAATGTGATATCTGGTTTTATGATGGTAAATTTTCTTCTTACCTAAGCTTTTTATCAGATATGATCAATTCATGGCCAGGTAAATGCACACACTGTTACCTTTGTCTTTTTTCTTCCCAATAAAAGAGAAACATCTATATTCAGGCCTTGGCTATTCTCAAGGCTAAACTTGATGCCATCCTGGTCATACATGAAAATGACCTAAAGAAGAAGAGAGGAAGCAAGAAGGTCAGCCAGGAATCCAGCCAAGAGCAATAAAGATCAACTAAAAAGGCCCCTTAATTGCACCTCCCTACCATTCAACATTGATAGTTGACTTTTAGGTTGCACAGGCAAATGCCTTTATCAAAGTATTAAAGAGCAGTACTCAAGAATTTTTCTTCTACTACTGCCAGGCTCTTTGCAGGAGCCTGATAAAAAACTCATATCTCAATAAACTGGTGTTTAAAGATGGCACCAAGGAGGCCAAAAACGCTTTTAACTTTTTTTCTGCACTGGCCATGGTTAGAAAAAAATGTATATGCTCTTTATGATAAGCTACTGTTGCAAC
>CAKOGF010000144.1:0-16720 GCA_933228935.1 Pemphredon lugubris
ATTGCACAGTTCTTGTGGGAAGGGGGTAGTTTCATTTCAGCAAGGGTAGGCTTGACTGGTCCCACTGCTTTAGGGGTTTTCAGGTGGAAATAATGAAGCATCTCTTAATCAGAGTGAGGTTGCAATATGGGATTCAACAATTCTCTGAGGCAGGGTATCCTTTCCAAGCCACTAGGTAGTGCAGGCATTTATCTGTAAGAAAGGGTCACTAGGCCCAAAGACCCTGGTTCCCATCTTGTTGGAGAGTACCACCAAGATACTATCCAGAGGAGCACTGGTATAATTCCTCTAAGGGGCCATCTAAAAGAGGCTGGGCCAGAGAGATGAGGAAAGTAACCATGGGCAGCAGAGACCAAGGTGCAGAAAATCAACTTCATGAAAGACCAGGAGTAGTCAGGGAACAGTGCTAGCATATAAAGACCAGGGGAAGTCTTTGCCTTGTGTGGCATGGCAGAAGATAAAGGGGGTCTGGAGTGGTGATAGCCAGGTACTCAATCAGGAGGGCAGCTAGTGGAGGGTCATAAGCACTGGGTAACATTATGCGCAAGAGATGACCAGGGTTTCTAGTTGCAATACCCAGAGAAGTGTTTAAAACCCAGTCAGCATCCAAAAAGAACTTATTGGAGCATTTCTCATGAATAATAGTTAGGAGGAACCAAATTGGGCCTTAGACTATAAGCATGTGTTGTAAAAGATTTAGCTACATTTTTTTTGCAAGGAGCTACACTAGTGAATTAGCAATTAGCACAGATGATTTTCTTGCAAAATTTGGGTCTAGAGGGTGTGGTTTCTGGGGTGTTTTTCTTGGCTTCAAGTGGGTTGGGGGTGCTAAAGAGGTGGTAGGCACAAGGGGAGCAGCCGCGAAGTTGTTGGCATCTTGGTGGGATACGCTATCTAGAAAACGCCATCTAGAAATACTCTATCTAGAAACCCTATCTCAATTTTTTGCCCCAAAACCCACAGATAACTTTAAACTTAAATAAAAGGACAAACAAAACATTTTTTCTCATAAAATGAAATGTGCCTAGACTCAAAAATGCTCTGAGATTCAGAATCTGCAATAAAAGGGGGTTAGCTAGTGGCAACAAGATCACACAAAGCACTAAAGACAACATACCAAAAATTGGGATTTCTGAAACCCATATATTTGTCCTATACTGTTTCTTATATAATATTCTAAAAATAAAAAGCTATAAAGAACAGTAGGTTTATTGCTGACTGATAGACCTTAGGATTTGGCTCCAAGAGCCTTGACAATACCCTTAAGATGATTAAGGCGGTCCTCTTTAGAGTAGTAGGCCATCACGTCTTTTGTCACATTCACAAATTTGACCTGCTGCCCAGCGTGCTTAGAAGTATTTACCTTATTTGCAAGAGCCTGAGGGTAAAGCTGGTTACTATTTGCATGCTGGGTCTTGAGCTTGCTGATAATGACATTGAACATGGGCTTCTTCACCTTTACTAGGTGGGCAAATCAATTATGCCACCCTTCACGTGAAGAGGTGGTCTTGGTAATCCCATTTTTAACCTGCTTAAAGCAGTTCCAACTGATGGCATCTCCTCACTTGTGGATTTGGCGCTGTCCCTGGAAAATACCCACCCACTGGGTTTCAAAGTACTGGATAAAGGGGGCAAAGACTTCTTGATTATTTGTGATGAACTTGTTCTTGAGAAGCTCATCATAAAAGCCATTCACTTCCTCTTTTATAACCATAGCCAAGGCAGAAAAGCAGTTAAAAGCGTTTTTGGCCTCCTTAGCGCCATCTCTAAACACCAGTTTATTGAGATCTGGGTTTTTCATCAGGTTTTTGTGCAGAGCCTGGTGGTAGTAAAAGAAGCATCCTAGAGGAACGCTCTTGAATACTTTGATAAAAGAATTTGCCTGTGCAACCTCAAAGAGAACCATCAATGTTAAATGGTAGGGGTGCAATTCAGGGGCCTTTTAGTTGAGCTTGATTGCTCCTGGCAGGCCTTCTTCTTCTTGCGGCCCCTCTTCTTCTTTGAATTGTTTTCAAGTGTGGTCAGGATTGTCGTGAATGGCAACATTCAGACTGTTTCGATTTTGCCTGAGTTGGGTTCGAATCTTTGGGAGGATTCAAAATCCTTATCTTTCAACTTTGGTACGCAAAATTATACCCCTTCCATAAAAGGAGCAGTACCAATTTCTGGATTCACGCCTGACCATCAGGATCCCCTTCCCACTTGTACATGTGGCAAGTGATCCTATTAACCCACTGTATTCTGTGGTGACCACTCACAGTATATATTCCTTATTCTTCTTTCAATAAAATCTAAGTTCTACATACTCTCTTTTCTTGTGTGTTCTCTCGTACTTCAGCGCGCCCTCCCTAGACGCTTCTAGAGGAGTTGATTTATTACACATTCAGTAATAGCAGCAACAAGGTAAACGTCCCCTTCTTGCTTCCTCTCTGCTAACTGTTTGGCTTAGTACAACCTCAATCCTACCGTTAGGATTTTGCCGCCGTGCCCTCCTTGCCGAGTCCTTGCGAGTGCACGACAAGGATGACATCAAGTTTAGCCTTGTGGATGACCAAGGCCAGGACATAAGTATCCTCTCCTTTGTTGGGCAGGAAGAAAAAGACAAAGGGAACCCTGTGTGAATTTACCTGGCCATGAATTGACCAGAGCTGATAAAAAAGCTTGGGGCATGTTGAAAAAGTGCCATCAGCAAACCAGATATCACATTTGAGGAGGCGCTTGAGATCCTCTTGTGTGGCATAGCATATAATCCGGTTGGGTGCCCCTTGATCATCATCATGTAGCAGGAAAAGTTTGCCAAGCAGGGTAACCTTCTGGTCATCAGAAAGTACCAGTTCATCAATATTCTTGGCACTGACACCAAGATTGGCATCAACTGAGCGTTGGTCAGTCACATACTGCTGAAGATTGGTCTTATTACCAACCTCTTCAATTTGGTTCTCATTGAGGTGGAGAAGAGCATGGGTCACCAACTCAGTAGAAGCCATATCCTTATTTAGAGGAATAACTTGGCAAAGAAACCAGCGCATAAGATAATAGAGTATCTCCTCTGAGCCCAAGCAGTCATGCTCAATAGTGAGCTCCTTGACTCTGGTGAAGCCATAGGTGGTTAGTCTGGCAGGGCAGCCAGCACTTTCACAGCGGTAGTGGTGCTGTGCCAATTCCTTCTTCTCAGCATTGCAGGTGAAAAGACAACCATCCTTGACAAAGCCAGCACCTCCCTTCTTTGTCATGATAGGGAAAGAGTCAGTAAAAACGTCTGGAACTTTGAACTGACCATTGTCATTACAGATATTGGTGACTCTGTGCAAATTCCATGTCAAGATGGGGTCCTCACTTGAGGTAGTTGAGGTACGCTCCTCATAGCTTGTTTCAGTGTCTTCTTCATTGTCAGATTCTCTGCTAAAGTTGAGCAGTTTTTCCTGGATTTCAGAAGGGGAGTGTACAAAGGGGAAGTGGTGAGGAGTAGGGCTCTCTCTCTGCTGCTCAGGAGATAAAGTGGGAGCCTTAGAGGGTGTCTTTCTCTTAGTGGGTTGCTTGGGGGGTAGCCTTAGTCTTTCTGGCCTTGGTGGGAGTGGACTTGCCCTTGGAGGCCTTGGGGTTGGCTTGCTTGGTTGACTTGGGAGGCATCTAAAGTGGAATTAGTACTAAAATTCATGTGATTTGGGGTCTAATTTCAAATACAAAAAAAGCTAGTTTTTATTATACAAATATATAATATTTTTACATATTATTGTAGAAAAAACTTCAAATTTTTATATATCGAAATTTGAATGTTTTTTAATTTGTAATTAATATTTTTTTGCTATAAGCAAAAGTATGCAAAACTTATGTTTTTTAGCTGCATTTGTGTTTCTAGATGGCATTTTTGAGATGCTGTTTTCTAGATGGTGTGTGCCAAAAACATAAGGATTTTGTATATTTTTTATTTTAATTTAATATATCCACAGTGGAGCTATCTCAACTGGCCCAAAGTACAAATCTTCAATATCTCTTATACTAACTTATAAAACTAAGGCTAAAAAGTACCCAGCTGTTTAGAGGAGGGCTTTTTGTATATACATGCCAAGTTTCAGAAAATTCCTTACATTTTTTACTATAGATGAAAATTAGTGGTAACTTCAGAATTGAAAAGTAGAATCAACCAATTTGAGATGGGGTATTCTAGATGGCGTACTATGACGCCATATGTAAAAATAGGTTATTCTACATTGACACATTGTGTGTGTTAAAACTATTGGGTGCTTAGAATCCTGATGAGTTTTGAGATGACATTTATTGTGATGGCGTAATTAGTCACTTTACTATATAAAACCATTAGTAAAAAATATTATTTTGATGTGCCTCTTTTAAAGGGCTGCCAAAGATAAGATATGAATATAGTATACTAAATGTGATTCTTTTTTAATAGCTATATTATACAGGGATAATACTATCAGAAGGACACTTATTTGGATTTAATTAAAAGTGGAATTCTGGATTGCTACCACACATTATTCTCATACATCAGGGAACAGGCTCAGATTTATCCCAAAAAGTTGTATTATTAATAAATTCTTGATGCTGTCTTTCTAGATGGCGTTTTTTGAGATGCTGTTTTTTAGAAAATTACTAAGTAAGTTTATAGTAAATCCTGCTTATTTTAATAAGCCGCATTTCAGTTTAATTCAAGATGCCATTTTTGTAATAGCGTTTTTTGAGATGGCATAATTGAAACCATTAACAAAAAATAACTATTAAATAGTTTCAATTAAGCTTTTTTATTTCCAATTTTTGGAATTCCAACCCTATTTCAAAAATAATTTGAGATGGCATTTTTGAGATGACGTGTCCCACCAGCATCTTGTAATAAAACCAATGACAGCAGGACAGCAGAGGCCGGTGCAGCAGTAATATTGGGGGTGTCCTTATGGGAGGGTCCTGGGTTTGACTTTTGTGGGAAGCACTTTTTAATAGTCTTTTAAAAACACAATAGCAGAAGTTTTTGGGTATAGTAGTACTATTAAAACTACTGGCTTTCAAAAGGAAGGCCAAGTAGAATAATTGTTTGATAAAACTAAAGGGGAAGGCTTGGATAGAGCCTTTATATAAAAGAAATTAGTGGGGAATTTACCAAATCTTTATTTTTAAAATGAGTAAGCAAGGAGCTCAGGGTACCTTGCTTGCTTTTGTTTGGGGGGAATGAGTGGATTGGATGTCTATTGGCTGTATGGCTTGCACTTGCAAAAGTTTTCCATCTGAAATCAGATATCTGGAGACTTTTGGTGCAGCCAAGCTGTTGGCCAAACAACCCAAAGTTCTATTATTATAACCAATGACGTCATCATGGGAGAAGGAATAGAGGATTTTGAGGTCTGATGTGGAACTCTTTGATTGTCCAGGAGAGAAAAGCTTCAGTAAGGACTTAATTTCCAAGATTAAAGCCTCTATTTTTGACCAGGTTTTGTCCCATGTGGGGGCCAACATGCCCACTGGAGTCTCCACAGAATTTTGGGGGTATGCTAATACATACCTCTCTTCCACAGTATGGGCCAAGTCTTCAAGCTTAGAGAGGGGCAAATCAGGCTTTCCTGGACATTTCTTAGTACATCTAGGTAAAGACTGTCGTGAATGGCATTATTCAGACTCTGTCAATTTTGCCTGAGGTGGGTTCAAATCCATGGGAGGATTTGAAATCCTTATCTTTTGACTTTGGTACGCGAAATTATACCCCTCCTATAAAAGGAGCGGTATCAATTTCTGGATTCACGCCTGACCATCAGGATCCCCTTCCCACTTGTACATGTGGCAAGTGATCCTAATAACCCACTGTATTCTGTGGTGTTCATTCACAGTATATATTCCTATTTTTCTTCTCAACAAAATCTAAGTTCTACATACTCTCTTTTCTTGTGTGTTCTCTTGTACTTCAGCGCGCCCTCCCTAGACGCTTCTAGAGGAGCTGATTTATTACACGTTCAGTAATAGCAGCGACAAGGTAAACGTCCCCTTCTCGCTTCCTCTCTGCTAACCGTTTGGCTTAGTACGACCTCAATCCTCCATTAGGATTTTGCCGCCGTGCCCTCCTTGCCAAGTCCTTGCAAGTGCACAACAAAGACTACCTATTTAGTGCCAGGGTAGAGCCAGGAACTTTAATTTTCAGGATAGTTTAGAGGCAATTATTGATTCAAGTTTGTATTCCAGTTGCCCATCTACCATTATGGGGTCAGGGGTAGATACTGGAGGTCCCTCATACTTGGTTAAGAGGCACTCATGAAAAGTGCTGAAGATATGAAAGGAGGGAGGTAGGTCTAATTGGTAGGCAGATGGACCAATTTTCTTAAGGATTTTAAAGGGACCAACTCTCTTAGAACCTAATTTTTGGCAGGGGATCTTTAGCCGCATGTTCTGCAAGTCAACCAGTACTTGATCACCAATCTCATATGCTTGACCTTCTCTTCTCTTCATATCTGCATATACCTTGTAAGTTGTCACGGCATGTGACAAGGACTCCTTGACTTCTTTGTGGATTTTCTTCAGGGTGGCTGCCTGTGAGGATGCCAATTCCACTTTGCTAGCTGACAGTGAGCCAAAGTTACATTGGAGATTGTAGCCATAGTTTTCATAGAATGGGGAAACATTAGATGAGGAATGGGGAGCATTTTTGTAGGAAAATTGAGCCATTGGCATGTTTTGGGTCCAGTTATCTTGTTCTACATTAGAGTAGCATCTAAGGAATGTTTTCAAACATTGATTCACTCTCTCTGTTTGGCCGTCAGATTGGGGGTGATAGGCTGTTGATCTTAATAGTTTGATACCAAGAAGTTTGGAGGATTCCTCACAAAATTAGGTGGCAAATTGAGGTCCTCTGTCACTGACAATTTCTTGATGAATGCCATGGTGGGTAAAGACATTGTCAACAAATAGCTTGGCTATCTGAACTGAAGTGATTGTGGTCTGACAGGGAATGAAATGGCTCATCTTTTTAAACAATCTACCACTACCATAATTGCATCAAACCCAGTAGATGGAGTAATTTCAGATATGAAATCTACTGACAAGGATGTCCAGGGACCATCTGCAATTTGTAGGGGAACTAGAAGGCCTGTCTGCTTGAGGCAGGAGGGCTTTGATCTCAGACAAGTTACACAGCCTTTTAGGTATTTTTCTACATCTGAAGTGAGTCCTCTCCAGTCAAATTGTCTATGGATGATCTCTATGGTCTTATTTTTTTCCTTGGTGTCCAGCTAGTATGTTGTCATGATGTGCATTAATAATTTCCTGGTAAATATTTCCTTCAGGGACCCATAGGCGGCTGTTGTGAAGTATGCTGTTTTCCTCTGAGCTATAGCAAGCATGAGGGGTTTGTTGATTTGTGTCAGGAATGAAAATTTGCCAGCTTTCCTGACACCTAATAAATTAGAAGAGCAGACACCCGCTTGCCTGACTCATGGCAGCTTAGATGAGGAGATGCCAACCCGTCCAAACTATGAGGGACTAGATGAACAGACGCCAGCCCGCCTGACCTCTGACAGACCAGATGAACAGATGCCAACCCGCCCATGCCAAATAGAGCCCTGTCAAATAGTGCCCCCTCAATGTCTAAATTGGACCCAATGAAGCTACCAAAAGAGGATGGCAAGATGCCAGCTGCCAGCCTGATAGTTTTGAAGGCCTTTCCCACAGCCAATCAGAGACCTGACCCTAGGACCTCCATAGACCAGAAGACCACCCCAAAGATGCTATTCCAGAACAGAAGGAAGCAACCCTTTGTCCCCAGGAACCAGCCAATGAGGATCATTCCATAGCCAGTGCCCCCAACAGAGTTCCGCAGCCCTCCCGTCCCGTGAACCCCCAACACTGGGAAAAAAATCCCTCTGGATGGTGGGAGTTCTGGCAGTGGGGTCCTATATGAACCCATGGACTCTACTCCAGGCATCATCACCATTTTTTAATAAAAGTTATGAGACATTGGGTCTCCCAAATACTGCCATATTTTGTCCTTGTAATTTGTTAGTTTAATCACCACCCTAGTTTGCCTGCCAGTACCATGTCTGCAGTCTTAGAACGCACTAGACACTACCCGCCCGCCAACCTATGATTAGACATGGAGCCACCCATCACTCCAAAGCCCATGCTGGTGCCCCCTCCTGACCTTCCACCCAATCCATCCAGAAAGCTGCTTGGCATTGCGTACATCACCCTCACTGGGGTGGTGGATGCAGTGGTGCCACCTGCTGGTCCTTGGTCCTGGGTAGGGAAATCCTTCTCATACCTCCTTAAGTTAGCTCTGATTGTGTGGTGGGCCCTGCCCGCCAGCCCAGCATCCCATCCTCAGAGGGAGGATGGGGCGCCGCCCGTTCATGGTTGGATCCCTGACAATTTGCTATTTTCAACTGCTGGGGGTAGAGTTCGTCCAGTGGTTTAAGGAACTTGACTCTAGCCACCAGGTCTAGGCTACCATGTTCTTGAACACTTAAGTTGCAAACAGTTTCCATAGACGGGGATACTAGGATGGCACTAGGGGTAATTACAACTCTTGTGTTGAATTCTTGTTCAGCCTTGGTGTCTGGGAGAAAAGCAGGGTTGCAACTGAGGGAATCAGCTAGATGGTTATCAACGCCCTTGATGAATTCATATTGGAATTCAAACTTGACCAAGACACTTTGCCATCTGTTTTGATGCTCAGTTAGCAGTTGGGGTTCCTGGTAGTACAGCAGGGCTTTGTGGTCTGTTCTTACTGTTAATAGGTGTACAGCTGAGCAAAGATGGTGTTGCCAATATTTCATGGATTCTACTACTGCTAGTAACTTTTATCATATATCATATAGCTAAGTTTTCTGACTTTATTTTCCTTGAAAAGTAACTCACAGGGTATATTAAGCTATCATCTGCTGTTTTTAAGAGGACTTAGGCAACAGCAAACTTAGAGGAATCAGTGGCTAGGGTGAAAAGCTTGGAGGCATAAACATGTCGGATTATAGTTGCTGAACACCTAATTTTCTTGACTGCATTAAATGCTGTGCCGCATTGTGGTGACCATTCTAAGACCCATTTACCACTAGCAGTATAGAGGAGGGCAGCAGTTTCTGATAAATGGGGGGAAACGTTTTAGGAAATTACATGTGCCCAGGAAGCTATGGAGTTGGGTAATGTTTGTTGGGGTCTGCTAATTTATTATGACAGATTTTTTGTCAGATAATATGACATGCTCTTTCTCTAAGATTAAATTCCCTAAGAAGGACACTTTGGTCTTTAAGAAAGCGCATTTATTAAGCTTGATGACAAGATTGGCCTTTTGAATTCTCTCTACCACAGCGCAGAGGTGGGTGGCATGTGTTTCCTTGTCTGGAGAGTCAATTAGATTTTGTCCATGTATGCAATGGCACAGTTACCAATGAGGTCGCCTAGAACTGCATTGATCATCTTTTGAAAGACTGCTGGGGCGTTCTTCAAACCAAAAGAAATCACTCAATATTAGAAGATGCCCTTTTTGGTTCTGAAAGCAGTGAGCCACTCTTGACTCTTTTGGATGCAGACCTGGTTAAATAAATTCAAGAGATATGTAAAGGTTTCTGGGTTGGTAGCTCTTATGTTCATGACTATGACTCTTAAGTTGTTAGTCAGGACCTGTGAATAAAATCTTACCTGTCTTTTTTTACAAGGACTTCTCAAAGAATAGGAAGTGAACTTTATTATGCTTTTATTTTAAAGTCTCTAGCCCAGCTGGCCTATGAGATTTCTTATAATGAAGTGATAAAGGTTTTTATTCAGGGCCCTCAAGTGGTACTTTAAATACCACTCTGGGTGCAGTGTGGTGGCCTCTTGTCAGGATTCTGGGCATCTGGTCCTAGCTGTGATCCTGTTCAGCTGACTTGTAATGGTCTGACTGGTTGTGACAAGTTGTGTAGGGTTTGGGAGAAGGCAAGATCAGGCCTCTCCTGTACAGCTGGCCTCCTGGCGTGCGCTGGTTGGTTGAATATGTGGGCCACTTGATTGGCTGAGGAATAAATCTCAGGATTTTCCAGTGGGAAATGGTTAGGGATTTACTGGCGGAGAATAGCTTGGGATTTCCTGGCAGAAAATAGATAATAATATACTGGTTGGATATGGTGACAAGACTACTGCATATTAGATTGGAACTTACAATATAATCATGTCTGGTTCAAATCTGGCAATTGAGTCAATTAAGTGTCAAACAAGGGATTTACTGCAGGTAAATCCCCCTGGGTTGTTATGTAGCTTATCAGTTGGATATAGAAGATAGAATATATGGATGCTGTGAGTACCAAAGGTGATCTGATTGTTGTAGTTGATTGTCTAGTATCCCAATGAATCTGCCGACAGAAATTAAAAGTGTAATAGATTTACTGGCAGCAAATAGTAATCACATAGATATTTGGCTGTAATTGATTGAGCTAATGATTTACTGGTGTAAAACAACTAACAGAGGATTTAACGGCGGTAAATCCTCATGATGCTGCCAATCAGTGATTATCAACTCTATTATACTAGTTTGAACTGACCATCATTGATAGTCAATATTGGGTGTCTTCAAAAGTCCAACTTTGAAAGGATTTTGGCTTTACCACCTCCCTGGAGATTTGAGACTCTATTGGTAAAGGGGAAGGGTTTGGTACAGTTACATTGTTTAGGTTACCAAAATCAATGCAATGGGCCAGTGACCCATCAGAATTTTGGACAAAAAACAAAGGAGAGCATATGAGAGAGGTTTTTCTAAAAATCTGACCTTTGGCTTCCGTATATTTGGTTTTACATTCTAAGCACTGTTCTTCATTAAAAGTTAAAGAGTAGAATGATGAGGCTACTTTCACCAAGTTAACTGTGAGTTTGAACTCAGAAATCAAACTGTGAATGAAAGAGGAGACCATCAGCCAATTTAGCGTTGAAAGCTGCATGTAAGTGTGAGAGGCACAGAGAAAGAACATCCAGGCTTTCAGGGTGTGAAGACACCCAATATTGACTATCAATGATGGTCAAGCAAACTGCTATAGCAAAGTTGATAATCACTGATTGGCAGCATCATGGGGATTTACCGCCAGTGTCTCCTCTGTTAGTTTTTTTACACCAGTAAATCATTAGCTCAATCAATTACCGCCAACAAATCTGTGATTATCACTTGCTGCCAGTACATCATTAGTTCAACCAATCGCCGCTGACAAATCTATGTGATTACTATTTGCCGCCAGTAAATCTATTACACTTGTAATTTCTGCCAGCATATCCATTAAGATATTAGACAATCAATTACAACAATCAGATCACCTTTGGTACTCACATCATCCATATATTCTATCTTCTATATCCAACTGATAAGCTACATAACAACCCAGGGGGATTTACCGGCAGTAAATCCCTTGTTTGACACATAATTGACTCAATTGCCAGATTTGAACCAGACATGATCATGCCGTAAGTTCCAATCTAATATGCAGTAGTCTTGTCACCATATCCCACCAGTATATTGTTATCTATTTTCTGCCAGGAAATCCCGAGCTATTCTCCGCCAGTAAATCCCTAACCATTTCCCGCCGGAAAATCCCAAGATTTATTCCTCAGCCAATCAAGTGGCTCACATATTCAACCAACCAGCGCACACTAAGAGGCCAGCTGTACAGGAGAGTCCTGATCTTTCCTTCTCCCAAACTCTATACCACTTGTTGCAACCAATCAGACCATCTAAGTCAGCTGAGCAGAATCACAGCTAGGACCAGATGCCCAGAATCCTGACAAGAGGCCACCATACTGCACCCAGAGCGGTATTTAAAGTACCACTTGAGGGCCCTAAATAACAACCTTTATCACCTCTTTATCAGAAATTTTGTAGGCCAGCTGGGCTAGAGACTTTGTAAATAAAAGCATAATAAAGTTCACTTTGTCGTAACTGCGCTAAAGCTGCAGTAAAGAGGGGAAAAGAAATTGAGTTTTTCAATAATTTTATTGAGAAGAGAAGAAGGGTTTTTATACCCATTTGGGAGACCACTGAATGTGGCGTGTGGAAGGGGTGTTTTGTCCTGTTTCGCTGAGAGTCCCATGACTGTTCCTGTTAGGATACTTCAGGTGGGTCATTGGGCGATGGTGATGGGGGCGCTAGGGTATGGTGTGGATAAGGGAGATTGCCTTTATTTGGCAATGGGTCAAGTCGAGCCAATTGAGCTATTAGTTGATTTGTTGGGAATTGGACTCGTTGCAACAACTTCCTATTCTTTGAGAAGTCCTTGTAAAAAAGGACAGGTAGGATTTTCATACAGGTTCCAACTAACAACATAAGAGTCATAGTTGTGAACATTAGAGCTATCAACCCAGGAAGCTTTAAACAGGGAGGGGCACATTTTCTGAAGAGGTTGTCCATATGTGAGGAGCCTCATTTCCTAAAGGTATTAGGGTAACCTCCAGAAAAAATCTGGAAGGGTGAGATATTCTTAGTAGGTTGTCCTTTAAAATGGGAGTGACATTGTGTTGACGCCACCATTCCACTCCTAGAATGACTGGGTATTTCAAGTCCTTAGCTATGGTGAAATTAGCAATGAAAGAGTGTTCTGTAATGGAAAAGGACAAAGGACGGTGCAGCTTGAAGAAACAAAAACATTTGATACACCTAATTTACATAAAGCACCAGGATTTTATTCCAGACCTAGCTTATCAACCAAGTCTTTAGAGATGAAGTTATTGGTGGTACCAGTATCTACTAGGGCTACGGATTTAGTTTGATGGGGTGTGGAAGCAAAGGAGCAGTGGAACAAAAAGTATCCCTTTTTGTTTTATTTAGAAGAGGAGAATGACAGGAGTCAACTTGCACTTGGAGTTGAGGAATCATTTGAGATGAAGTACTTCCCCTTCAAAATAACAAAGGATTGGTCCACAAAGGCTTTGTTGACAGGTGGAATGGACAATGGGAAGTGTGCAACCCTAGTCATGGTAGAGGCGTGTTGATCCACAAGGGCTTGAGCCTGAGTAGATAGCAACAGAAAATTCTTATTAAAACTTATGAGCTTACAGGATTGAGGTGGGTTACCTGCTGAAGGAACCTGAGGCTCAGCAGGGGATAAACTAGCCAATGTGGCACTGGAGTTTTCAATAAAATAAAATGAGAGAGCCATCAAGGTGGGAATTCTCTGGGGAGCAGGGTTCCTAGCTAAGATTGTATTGGTTTTCACAAGTAATTGGGAATGCTTATCAAATGTAGCAATTTTAGGTGGGACAGTCTCTTGTTGGGAAAGTAAACAGTTCTTCATGAGAGGAGCTGTCAGCTGCAGTGGTTGAGTAGCCTGATTAGGAGCAACCAGAGAGCCCCCAACTGATTTTAGCAAACGCTGGATCATTTCAGCCACTGAAGAGGAGGGATGTAGCCAAAGAGACAAGCTCTGGCCAGTTTGATCAAGACTTAGGTAGAGGACAGCAAGCTTTGCACTTTCTGGGAGTAAAGATTTCTCAGCACTGGTTTGGAACTGTTTGAGATGTGTAGAGAAAAGCTGGGATCTTGAGAAATTTAAGAAAATTTCTTATACTCAAGTAGAGAGGGGGATATAGTGGACTGACATGAGACCAAAGGGATTAAGGTTGATGCATCATAAAAAGAATTTGGTGTTTGTTCAAGAATAGACAAACAACACTCATGGATTCTGGTTCAGCATGCTTAAGTAGAAAGATTACAAGCTTTTGAGGGAACCCCTGTTAGTTCCACTGTTCTGTGAGGGCCAGTACTTCACTAGCAATAGCCACAGTAGGGGATGGGAGGGGTGGAGTTGGGGACCAAAATTTGAGGTGTGAGAGGAAGCTAGGTGAGATTGTGTGATCTCAATTCTAGCAAAGAACGGGTATAACCAAGGGAAAAATACAGTTGCAAATATACTCCATATTGAGGTAATAAGCATTGTAGACGTCACCACAGAAATATCCAAAAAAACAGGAGAATTACCAAACAGCAATTATGTGAAGGCTGTGAAGACAACCAAAATTGACTATCAATGATGGTCAAGCAAACTGGTATAGCAAAGTTGATAATCACTGATTAGCAGTGCCATGAGAATTTACTGCCGGTAAATTCTCTGTTAGTTGTTTTACGCCAGTAAATTCATCAGATCATCATTAACTGCCAACAAATCCCCAGGATAGCCAATTGCCGCCAGTAAATCTATTACATAGTAATTTCCGCCGGCAAATCTATTGCGACATTAGACAATCAACTATAACAACTGGATTACCTTTGGCACTTGCAGTTCCCATCTATCCTATCCTCTATACCCAACTGATAAGCATCATAACAACCCAGGGGGATTTACCGCCGGTAAATCCCTTGTTTGATACATAATTGACTCAATTGCCAGATTCAAACCAGACATGATCATGTCGTAAGTTCCAACCAAATATGCAGCTATCTGCCACCATATTCTGCTAGTATATTCCGAGTCATTCTCTGTCAGTATATTGTTATCTATTTTCCGCCAGTATATTCTGAGTTGCTCTCTGCCAGTATGTTGTTACCTATTTCCCGCCGGAAAATCCCGAGTTATTCTCTGCCAGTAAATCCCTAGCCATTTCCCGCCTGAAAATCCCAAGATTTATTCCTCAGCCAATCAAGTGGCTCACATACTCAACCAACCAGCGCACGCCAGGAGGCCAGCTGTATAGGAGAGGCCTGATCTTGCCTTCTCCCAAACCCTACACCACTTGTCACAACCAATCAGACCATTACAAGTCAGCTGAACAGGATCACAGCTAGGACCAGATGCCCAGAATCCTGACAAGAGGCCACCACACTGCACCCAGAGCAGTATTTAAAGTACCGCTTGAGGGCCCTAAAACACAACCTTTATCCCCTCTTTATCAGAAATCTTGTAGGCCAGCCGGGCTAGAGACTTTGTAAATGAAAACACAATAAAGTTCACTTCCTATTCTTTGAGAAGTCCTTGTAGAAAAGAACAGGTAGGATTATATTCGCAGGTCCTGACTAACAACTTAAGAGTCATAGTCATGAACATAAGAGCTATCAACCCAGAAAGCTTTACAAAGGCCATGCAGCATGTCAAAATTAGAGTAGTTTGATAATGTCAGGGTAAAATGGAGAGATAGCCTGTCGTAATAAATCAAATGGGAAATATACATTCAAATGAGGAGGAAATTACACAGAAGCAGGAGATAGTGCATTTTTTTCTTAAATGATAGCCCTTAAGGATGAAGTATGACATATTGCAAAGAATTATTATAAGTAGATATAATAGAAATGCTGTGAATTGACTTCCAGTCAATGAATCTGCGTCATAGATTGGCTCACATTCAATATTGTGAGTTTCAGGAACCAGCTCAGAAGCTTTAGGTAAGTTTCCAGAGTCTCAAGATGTCATAAGAGATGAATCTAATAGCCTTGTTATTACAAATCTGATGAGGAGATATTGTAATAAAGAAATCATTGATTACTATGTTTTTTGGAATGAAAAAAATCAAACTACTAGGGTAGTTTGCTGGGAATGATTATTACTTAAAGTGTCTCAACAAGCCTAATTCCTAACAAATCAATTAACAATTTGACTGGCTCAATTCAACCCATTGCTAAATGAAGGCTAAAACCCATATCCACCTCCTGTCATAGCGCCACCAGATACCTAGCCAAATAATCCACCTATGTCACTCTAATAGGATCAGTCATGGGACCCCTCAGCACAACAGGATAAATCCTTCTTCTACATGCCACCCCCTGTAGCCTAGTAAATGGGTATAAAACCCATCTTCTCTTCTCAATAAAAAAATTCAATCAAAAAACAATTTCCCTTTTTCCCCTTTAACTGCAGCTTTCGCACAGTCACAACAAAAGCCTTTGGGAACATTTTGATGAGGTGGCCTCCTTTCCATTAGTACATTGACAGCTTAAGATGCTACCAATTGTGGTTCTGTAAGCTGTTGCCTGACTGCCCAGGAGGTCAGTGTTTGACACCCAGGCAATCAGAGCAGGGAAAATTGAATGTGGGGTATCCACACCTGCTCAGACTCAATTTTTCTTACCACCACACACTTACAATCTCTTTTAGATTTAAATCTACAATTGCCACAAGCAGGCAGTGGCTGGTAGAGCATTTTTTCAGGCGGTGGTGCTTAGGCCTGGTCACACCTGGAAAAATTATGTCTGTGACAATTAGTAAATTTTAGTATAATTTTCACACTTATTATATATTTTTCATTTATTTCTTTTTAATTTATTTTAAATTTTATAATAACTTTTTTAACTACTTGGCTGTATTTCTTATTTATTTGTACATTTATATTTTTATATAAGTTGATATATCTTTAGTTGTTTTTACACTTTTAAGAACAAAAAACTTGGTTGTCAAAAAAAAGAAAACTCACTTTTTTGACAAACCGAAATTTAATGTTTATAATTGATTAACAATAAGTTTGAATGTAGCCTTAATTTTTTGTTAAACTGAGTGCACTTTTAAGGGCTAACTTGATTTTATTCATTCTCAATGTTGTGGAAACTAAAGTATAAAATCTTCAATTTCAAATAAAAAGATTCAGATATTTTGTTTTAGTTGAAAATTGAACTAAGCTTTTAAAACTTTTAATTTATAATTCATTTGATTAAAGGGTATATTAAATTTTTACCATTGTCTCTTATTTATGAAAATTAGTACCAGATCTTCAGTTTTAGATGGATTTTAGTGGATTAAATTGCAAAGATCGACCATAATATTTCTTTTTAAAAAAACCCATGGAGGTTTATGTA